>JAOTON010000667.1:1297500-1357500 GCA_034440635.1 Lepas anatifera | reverse complement strand
CAATTCTCATTGCTAATACATTGGTACTACCCTTTTTCCTTTGCATGGCAGAGCAGCAAATTACAAAGTTAATCAAAATTCTGACTAGACCATGAGAGCTCTGTATAGTTCTAAAGCCAGAATAATGAGCACCAGCCCCAAAATAATAAACAAACTATCCCTGCAAAGTATGAATTAAGAGATATTAATACATAGGTCAATCAACACAGTGCTGAGGGTTTGGTTCTAATTTTGTTATGTCAGCATTCCAGAAAAATTATTGGTTTGGAATTCCTTATTTCAATTTACATTTGCAGGTGGAAGTACTAGTATGGAACATATGGCACATTTCAACCATATTTATAAGAACTACTGAAGCCTGTGTGACTTTCACATTCTGTGTCAATGTATGGAAATCTAAACATTTTATTCCCTAAATATATTGGCAGGGTATAACATAAGGAAGAAGATTTTTACCTGCAATTACTATGCAATTCTGTGAAAGCTCTTAAAAATACGACCATAATGTCAAAATTCGGATACACAATTTCCACGGCTCTGTCCTGTACAAAAGAGAATGATAACACGTATATCCCGAAAAGAAAAACATACGCATTTCGATCAAAATTATGAAAAAAGGCAGCACCCACCGCCACATATATCAGCAACCAATAAATCAATTTCCTTCCGCTGCCTAGCCTTCTTTTTTTACAGAACATCAAGCATGCGCCGAAAATGTTTTAGCTGCACCGCTTATGAATCGTAAAAGAGATGAAAATATTGGATCGAAGAAACTGAACTTCTCTGGATATTAAAAAAACGCAATATTTCCTTAAAAATTGTCTTGAAACTATGTTTCGAGAAAATTAAAAATATTCAATTGTTACAACTTAATTCAAAACGGCAGATATAGGCTTTTTAGGATACACAACCATCGAAGGTTCCAAATGTGTCAGAAATCGTCACTATTCTACTCCGTGTATGTAAAATTCATTGTATGAAAAAAATATGCGTGTCACCCGGCGCCATCTTGATCACTGTTGACGTCACGCCTCTGCGCGGGATCTGCGCATCTGCGGCTATTGCGGCGCCTAATAGAAGCGCAACAATTCAAGTATCAGAAAAACAATCCGGATAGTCGAGATATTTGATTACAAGGTAGTCGAGCCAGTGTGATCAAGAATGTGGTGCTTGTTCTTTTAATTCTATTTTCCCAGTGTCTCTTTTGCCTTATGATTATTGTGATGGGAATACTATGAACTAAACTATGGTTATTTGTGCTGTTGCGGGGTGCTCCTCGTGCCCAAGAAAACCAGAATCAGTGGGGGAAACAGTGGTCAGCGTTCCCAAGAATGGCTACGTTCCCAACAATGGGAACAATGACCCATATTTGGAAACGCATTTTCCATCGTATATTCAAACTGGAATTTCAGACAGCTTGAAACGAATAAAGGCGTATATCTGCCGACTTATTTCAATATGTTAGTTTTCCGGACGAAATATGAATGGCAGCCATAGGCGGATCCAGGGGGGCGAAGTGGGTACGTGCCCCATAGGCGGATCCAGGGGGCAAAGGGAGTTCGTGCCCCCCCCGATCGACCCTCGGCGCCCCCTGAAATGGTCACGGCGCCCCCCTGAAATGTCGCTTCCCACCCCCCAAGGATTCGAAAATCGGCTCCCACCGATAAGATTGTGCACCCATCCGATATGGTTCTCCGGTAAAGAATGGCGCCCCCGGGAAGGTGTCCCCGATCGGCAATCCTGGATCCGCCTATGATAGCGTCTCAAGGATAAAGGCCTACCCCTGCAAGAAGCAGGCTCAAAGGAGTAGAAGGAGGCATAGGCGGATCCAAGATTATTTTCGAAGGGGGCGTCATCCGAGCAGGGGGTGCCAAAGTCTATCACAGAGTGGCCAATTCTCACATCCAGGACTTATTGGGGGGGCAAGGGGCTCAAGCATCTCCCGCCATTGCCTTCGAACAGTCTCCGCGTATGTTTTTTCTGCATGCACTCTGATATCTTGAGGGAGGAGCTTGAGACCCTAGGCAACAAATATTAGGTGGGCGCAAAATCCTATCGGATTTCCGCATCCTGGGAGGGGGTGGGAAGCGACATATCAGGGAGGCGCCATGACCATTTCAAGGGGCACCAAGGGTCAATGGGGGGTTGCGCCAAGGGTTGATCAGGGGGTCGCCAACGGTCGATGGGGGCGCCAAGGTTTGATGGGGGGCGCCGAGGGTCGAGCGGGGGAACGTGCCCTCTTTCTCCGCCTGATGGAACTGCCTATGAGGCACCCCAGTAGAAAATATCGAGTTAATGCATCGGCGAACCATAATTCGTCAAAACGCTACGGAATACTTCAAACAATCTTGGGGAAAAAGCTACAGGATCTAAAAACTTTCTGATACAAATCAATATAAAAAAGCTTAGAAAATGTGAAAATACCACTTTTAAGCACTACTTACTTTCTAAACAGACGAAAGGCACGGTTTTCCTCTATTTCCTCATTCGTCAGCACATGGTGACCACCAACTGTGTGACGCCAAGAAAAATATTTTTGCCGTTTACAATTTTGAAATTTTGTTTTTATACTACTATTTTTCATTGACTTTCCCCGAAAATTATCTAAAAAAATAATACCTGTCTGGATTCACAATTTTAGAGCAATCTTTTCATCGTTCTTTACCGTTGGGGCTGGATCGCGCAGTTTAGACGAATATTTGAGGGAGCGTTCAAAGACAGATTTTCTAATTCAAAGTACAACTCCCCCTCAAATTTTAAGAAGAGTTTAAATTGGCCAGGTAGAAAGATTCCCCTTATCTTTTCTAAGCTCCTGTTGTGTTTTCTGAAAACATCGTTCCGGGCGTTCCCATCCTTGGGAACGTGCGTTTCCATTTATGGAACAAGCGTTCCCAAATATGGGTCAATATTCCCATTATTGGGAACGTAGCTATTCTTGGGAACGCTGACCACAGTTTCCCCCACTGGAATGTGCGAGCTTATCCTATTTTTCGTTTCCAACCAAAGGCATAGAGCAGTGTGAGGAGTGGAGACACAGGTGTGCAAGGGAGGGTAGATTTAACGTCAAATATGCGCACATTTGCTCCCTGCACTTTTCGGAAACTGACCTGGACAACTCATATGTGTGCAAGATGGCCATAGGATTTAAAGACAAGCCGTGTCTAAAGCCAGGTGTTTTTTTTTTTTTTTTTCTTTCTTTTTTTTAAACATGGGAAATTTAAATGATTAAACATCCAAATTTTCGCAAAAAACGGCCCAGAACCGAAGACAAAATGCTTATTTATTGCATTTTGTATAAACTTCATCATCGTGTGTTCTCACAAATTGATAAACGGAAGTGGCATCAGCAGCAGTTTGACGCGACGGCCCACTGGTGAAGGAATTCCTCCACGCCCATGTGACGTTACTCAGGAGTTGAGGAATTCCTCTTAAACATTGCTTTTTTTTAATTAAAAGACCAACCACGTCAATACAACCGTATCTCAAACCCTTGCAACCGTCAATACAGGAACCCAGAGAAGAAAAAACACAGATTACGGAAAATAACTTTTTTTAAAATTTATACGACATAACACAAGAGCGCTGCAACATGGCTGCTTTCCTACCGAAGTTTTTATTTTTATTTTTTTAACCACCATCACCATCATCATCATCACCATCATCATCATCATCATCATTTTTACCTGGGCCTAGTCAGAGGGCAAATATATGATGGGTCTAAGTTAGGAGCGTAAAGGTAAAGAAAACCTTGACTCTAGCCCCTAACCCATTTATTTTGGTCTGAACCACTCCTCTAGCCTAGGTCCAATCAACTAGCATTACTAACTGAGAATATACAGAAATATAGAATTCAGTGGTAATATATCTATTAGTGTCGTGCTTTTCACTTGGTACAACTATTCTACATGGATACTAATCAGTCTATATTGCTTTTTTACAGGGATCTAGTATCCTTGGATTAAAATATGTTTGATAAGATTTTTGAAGCTTTCTTTAGCCAATGGGACCTCTTGCAGCAATGTTATATGGGGAACTACAATCTCATTCCAGGTTTTAGGAATGGTGACTGAGAAGGCGAACGTTCTATATAGCGTTTCTGCTTGTTTTTGTTGAAAATGTCGGTTCTGTCTGGTATGTCTATGACTCTCGTGATAATGGAAGTGTCTTGCATACACTTCAGGTAGTGTTCCGTTTAGAAAGCTGTGAAGAATTAGTAGTTTTTGTTCTTTTATCATATCATGTATCTTGAGTAGGTTGAATTTCTTGAAGATTGGGGAACTTGGGGCCCTGTGATGCGCTCCCTCAATGAGTCTCACCGCTCTTTTTTGAATCCGAAATAGCTTTTCTATATTGCCTTCAAAATTACTACCGTATATAAAAGCACAATATCCAAGGTATGGTCGAATTAGAGCGTGATATAACATGAGCAGATGCTGTTTCCCTAATATATATTTTGATCTTGCAATTATTCCGACGTTTCTACATATGGTGTTGAAAATGTTTTGTATATGCGTTTTGAACTTAAGGTTTTCGTCAAGATGCACACCGAGATACTTGACTGTCTCTGCTCTTGAAATGGTGTTAGAGTTGACGATAATTTCGATGTCTTGAACTTTTTCTGTGATGGCATATATTTGGTAGTAGGTTTTAGAAGTATTTAGGGATAATCTGTTTGCACTGAGCCAGTCACAAATTTTGGGCATCGTCTCTTTGATGATATTCTTTATCTCACTCAACGACGTCCCGGAAAATAAGAGGGCGGTGTCGTCTGCAAACATGTAAAATTTTGGTGTGTTTGTGCTTCTGCCAATGTCGTTAGCATAGATGTTGAATAAGAGGGGGCCCAGCAGTGACCCCTGTGGGACTCCTATTCCTACTTTTTCGGGTTTCGAAAAGACATCCCTAAACTTAGTAATTTGAACTCTATTTTCTAGGTATGATTTGAATAATTCTAGAGCACCATCCTGAATACCGTATTTATGCATTTTTCGCAGTAAGATTTTGTGGTCCACAGTGTCAAATGCCTTTTTCAAATCCAAGTACAGGCCGACAGGTATCTGTTTCTGTGCTAAGCAAGAGGTGATATTGTCATGCAGAAGTGATATTGGCATATATGTTGAATGTTTCTTTCTGAATCCAAATTGAAAATTGGATATGATATTTTGTTCTTGTAAGTAATCCGTCAGTTGGTTGTGCATCACCCGCTCTAAAACTTTGGAAATAACAGGTAGAACAGAAATCGGCCTATAGTTGTTAAGCTGGGCCTCTGAACCAGTTTTAAATATAGGCGTGATTACTGCAAGCTTTAGACAGTCAGGGAAAATGTGTTTATCGAGTGAAATATTAATCAAATATGTTAGATCATCGATAATATATGGTGATATTGCTTTCAGGACTTTTGATGATATGCCATCTATTCCTGGTCCTGTATTGTTGAGACTCCTTATTATGTTCAATACATTTTCATGTGTCACAGGTGTTGTTACAAAGCTAGTATTTTGATCATGTAGATAGCTTAGGGGGTCTGTTAATGTTGGAGGCAGTTTGCTTTGGAGAGTTAATCCAATTGTACTGAAAAATGTGTTAAACTCATTCGCAATAACATTAGGATTCTCGACTGTTTGCCCATTGATTTCAAGCGATTTTGGGAATTTTTTGTGTGATTTACCTCTGTGGAGAATTTCGGACATGGTTAACCATAGTTTCCTAGCATTAGTTTTGTGAAGATCGAGTTTTGAGCGATAATATCGAGTTTTGGCCTGTTCTATTACTGTGTTCAGTCGATTTCTGTATTGTTTGAACTCTATTTCCTTATGCTGGTTCGACCTGTTTTTGATGAATTTTTTATGGAGTTTGTTTTTCTTGTTGATGCATCGAAGAATGGCATGGGAGATCCATGGTTGGATTGGGTCATACCTTTTATGTTTGAATGTTTTGGTCAATTTTTGCATTTCTTTTGTGATTGTTTCAGTAAGAGTTTTTGCATGCTCATGAGGATTGGTTGATCTCGCAGTAAGATTTAGAGTTGCTCGGACATTTTGTCCAAGAGTGTCTGCTTGCTTAATATCAAAGTAGGATTTGGAAGTTACTTGTGGTGATTCTGAAGAAAACTTTATCTTAAGCTTGATGAAGACCGGCATGTGATCGCTAACATCCTCTATTAGGGCACCGGAGGATTCAACAGCCTGTGAGTTGTTAATGAAAATGTTATCAATTAAGGTGGCTGAGGTACTGGTGATCCTAGTAGGAACAGATATAGATGGTACAAAACCACCAGTTGCCATGGAGGCCATAAACGTTTCTGCTGTTTCTGTGTGTTGCCTATTCTTTAAGTCAATGTTGAAGTCTCCTGCAATCACACAAGTTTTCTTGCTAGTCAAAAGTTTTGGCATAATATTGTTCAAGTACCCGAACAGTATGTCTGGATGAAATGAGGGAGATCTATAGATGGTCCCGACCAAAATTTTTGTTCCAGTTGATAGAGCTACTTCCACTATAAGGGACTGGACTTCATTAATTTTGATGGTTAGGTCATATCTGACTTTGTAGTTGAGATTGTCTCTTATATAGAGTGCAGCACCTTTCCCTCGTGTATGTGAATCCAAACAGGCATTGAAAAATGTGTATCCTGGAATATTATATCCTGCATTTAGATCTTCACTTAGCCATGATTCAGAAATACATATGATAGCATACTGTGAATTAGACCGATTAATGAGATTAACGAGTTTGTCATAATTTTTGGGCAAGGATCTTATGTTTACATGTAAGATTCCCAGATCTTGGGGTGATGGGACTTCTTCGGGTTTGTAATATTTGCATTTGTTTGAGAGATCATTGATAGAATTAATGATGTTTTCAGAACCATTGTCTAAGTGTTCTATATCAAGCCAAGACTGGAAAGTTGTATTGTTTGCTGCTATGGTGGGTCCATTGTCAATGATCATAGGTGAATGAGAGCAAAAATGGGAGGGTTTCCTGTTTCTTTTCAGAGGGTTCTGTGTTTGGCAACTACCGGATGGGAAACTAGCTTGACCAGGGAGAGCAAATAGTTTATTTTATATGTTACTGATTACTGTCTTTGTTAGAAATGCTGTTTTGTATTTCTGTTCATGTTCATACTGTTTATTTGTTATGTTCATTTGAGATTGCTTCTTTTGTTTGTGTTACTGTTGATGATCATAATAAAAATGTATTTTTATTATTGTTTTGGTATTTTGATACAGTCAACAGGATACATGTTGGACACCTGCAGAGTAGGGGGGTTAGTCTGCTGTTGGAGCTATGCTTTTGGGGATGGTATCTGTGTCAACTTCATCTTGGGAGGTCTTCCTTCTGCAGTGATTTGGGTTAGCATCATTGGCAGGCAACACTGATACCCTGTCAGGCAAGGTCTCGTCACCGCTCACAGAACTGGTGCTTGAGATGCTGGCAGGGGCTTTTGGAGTCAGAGTCTGTGGATTTGGGTCACAGATCCCTCCAGACATGTGGAGCCATCCTTGCACCTTCCAGCTCGTTTGTCCAGGTGAGAAACTCAACTACATGGAAAATTATGAAGATTTTCCATGTACATTGAAACACTGTTCCCTAGTATTCAGAATGTGCTTACTTCTTGTTGAGGGAGGTGGTGGGTGCTCAAATCCTGCCTCAATTAGACAGACTTTTTTCTTCACCAGGGCAAATTTTTTGTGATGAACTCTACAAACTCCACTTAAAAATGGTAATAGTTCCTTCTTTAGCCTTATTTTGGGGTATCTCTGTGGCTATTGGGGTCAGTGCTTTTTCATGTTTTCCTCACTTTCTAACCACTGCTCCGGACGGGCTATGGGGTCGAACGCCCATTCCTGGCATATGTATTTGCGATATTCTTTTGCTTTTCCATTTCGCTTCAATGTTTTTTATGTTTGTTTGCCGCCGACTTATTTTGTTCTTTTCCTTTATTTCGTTCTTTGGTTTGATTCGATTAGTGTAATAGCTTGGACTCGCCGAACATGACTTTTTCTGTTTGTTTAAATTGTTCAGTTCTGTCTTTGCTTTGTTTTGTGTTTTTCTGTTGTTTTTAGTTTTGTTTTAATTCCATTAGTTGCTCTCACTGATTGCATGCTCTGATTAAATGTTTTTAGTTTGATAGGTTTGTACGCTGCTTAAGTGCTTGTCCTATTTTCTTATGTTTTATGTTTATTGTTTATGTTTGTTTATTTTTCTTCGTTTTATTAAATCAGTTGTTTCTTAGATTTGATATGCTTAAAATATGTGGCCCCCTACTTACTACTTATAGCTTAACTTTGTTAGTTTTTGTTTTGTCTACTGTTTTGTTTGTTCTTGATTTTATTTTGCTTTTAAGTGTGTTGTGGCATTATATTTCTGTTCTGTTTCATTGTTATTTAAGGCTCATCTTGTTTTGTATGTCTTTTCTCGTTCATGCGGTTGCTGCTTCTTTGCTGGCAGTTTATGTTTTGTACCTATGTTATAATAATTTGCTTTAATCTGAAAACTGATCGCCTACTTCCTCTTATTCTCTACTCTGTGCCTGTGACATTCTGTTCTGTTGCTTCTTATTGCTTTGCCCTGTTTCATGTCTTCTTTTGTGTCTGTTGCCTGTCTATTTGAAAAATGAAATAAAAATTTGATAAAAAAGGGCAAAAAGCTGCCCCAAGTAATTATTTCTGCCCCATCAAAAGCTTTAAACATGCTGAAATGCTTTGAAAGACCAAGCTTTTTGTTTGCATTCAAAGCATATAAAAATTGATCCATTGCTTTTCAGGAGTGTATGTGCGCCTGCTTCTGAGAGGTGTGCACGGAACCAGAGAAGATCAGACCACCAGCTGGTTGACCAGGTGCTGACAGAAAGGTTAGTAAACAACTTTGACTCAATGAGTGGTATTTAAAGCTGGTGTGGTTAACTGGTATCAATACTACCTCTGAAGTATTAATGCAGGGGCTCCCAAAAGTTGGAGTCAGAAGGGGGATGGGAATACAGAATATTTGAACCGTCTAAATTAAATAAGGTTCAGTGTTGGAATTTTGTAGAGGGGATGCAGACTTTTGGTGCATGTACAGCAAGGGGGGGTTATTGGCAACTCAGATTCTGAGCTAGGACGTGCTAACTGAGACCAAATAGCTCAGATTGCTTCTACTATGCATGCATAGTAGGCAGGGGCGCCGCCACAAAATTTTCGCAGGGGGACGGACCCGGGCTGGTGCTGACCAGGGAGGCGAACTTTGAGCATATTCGGTACCTGACGGCATTTATGACAATTGACCCAAAAATTTTGGGGGACGTCCCCCCCTGGTTGGCCAACAGGGGGGACGCGTCCCCCCGTCCCCCCCGCTTTCGGCGCCCATGATAGTAGGCTAGTCTTCCCGCTAGGTGGCAGGCCGGAGAGACTGCATGCACAGTGGAAAAAATCTGAGCTATTTTGTCTTAGTTTTAACATCTCAGCCAAGAATCTGAGATGCTGATCACTCCCATGTAGAAGCATAATGGATGATTCTGCCTACCTATCAGCCTCAAATGAGATGTGAATTATTAATTGTTTAACACATATATTTTATCAAGAAATTATTACTCATCCAGATGTATTGAACCTTTGTTTCATCATGCTCTGGATTGTAATCTTTATTCAGAATCTGAATTTGTATTCCTCTTTCATTAAGCAATTTGCACGAACTGTTTCTGGTCAATATATTTGGAAGAACCAAAATTTTGCATGCTCTGTATGTCCCAGAACAATTGCACTGAATTGTCACTGCCCATCCCTTCTGTGTGAAGATTATAGATTTTTTGGGTTATCAATATAGCCGTACCCAGTGGTGTATACAAGGATGACCAGGGGGCCTAAGTCCCCCACCGAATGTTGTGGTGCTTATAGTAAATTCATAGCTGGACACTGTTGGAGCCGGAGACTGTATGATGGGATTACTGGTGGATGGGATTACCGTTTCGGACAATTTTTGTACCACTGCATCCCCACCTTCAGCATCATGTTTTTCATCAGCGGGACAGAGAAGTGTTGCTGGAATCATTTACTAAGGTAGTTGCACATTGACTTCAGTGCTTCCTTGGGGATTCCTGCTGCAACTTCATGATAGCACTGAATTTTCCTGAGAGGTCCAGAGCTGGCGCTAGTGCTGCTAATCAGAAACAGAGGAACTACATAGAATGCATGGTATATACCCACATACAGGGAAGGCCTTCCAACTTTTCAGCGTCATCTGGGGTGAGGAATGGAATATGGCTCAGTAGGAAAGCATACTTGCCTTCTCCTCACATGCCTCTTCTTTCCTAGAGAGTATGGCATTGCTCACGTGGGTTCGAATCCCTCACTGGTACTTGATGCAACCGGGATGGAGTGTGCATGCCACTCTCTGCTCAGTGGCGTAGCCAGTATTCGATTAAGACGATAAGCAATCGCTTTGCAGGGCAGACCCCATAGCGCTCTTTCTGGCTACGCCACTTACTTTACCTTTGAAAACTCCATCTCCCTTGTCTTTTCCTAGGAACCGTATCTTCATCCAATCACGCGTTATCACAGCCTGCTTGCATACTGATGAGGTGAGCTCAGCAAACTCATTCAACTCTACTGCGTTAATTTACCTCACTTACGTGGACACTTCGGGAAGGGAAGGGGTGGCGTAGTAATTCAGTTTACTTTCCTATGCCTTTTCCCATTTAAAATCGCGATTGGGAAAAGGCGAAGTACAACCAGCTAATTGCAAACGCCTGTAAGCGCATATTGATAAGCTTTGCAGTAAATATCATTGAACTTGACTTTGACTTCCCCTCAGCTGAAGGGCCAGTGCAGCCAGAGAGTCTACTGACCACCCAGTGTTTAATAAAATGCAACGTTATTCAATTTTTCCTTTTTTGAAGAAGCTGAGTTAGCTGGGGCGGGAGAGGGGGCGAATCCCCTCGGTCAGTAGGTCAGTAACAGCTGGGGAGGTTTCAACCCTTTCGCCAGTAGCGCACCTTAGGGATGCAGCCTGCCCCACCCCCCACCCCTCCCAAACGTAACGTGCCGCCCCTCGAAAATAGGTTACACTAGGTCTGCAAAGCAAATCATTCACCGTTCCCACTCAGGGGCGGGATCCAGGGAGGGAAATATATATTTCCCCCTCCAACCTGCTGTTTCCCCTTTGCCCATAGATTTAAAAATCATGTTTTCAGTAATTTAGGCTCTGTTGACCCCCCTCCCCCGCCCACACCGTCGGGCTGGATCCAGTTTTGCCCCCTCCCTCCCCAGGGATGAAATGATCATCCGCCTTTCGGGTGAAAAGTGTTGCCCCGTACAAAAAGTTTACACTAGGTCTGCGATGCAAAAGAAAAATCCGCTCCCACTTCGCCCATAGCCCTCCCCAAATAACGTCCTAGATCCGCCACTGCCTATCCTAAAAAATAGTTTAAGTAAGCCTGTGTTAGGATATTATTATCAATAAAACCCTTTTGATACTGAAGATCGAAATGCGCAAGAACAAACAAACAGATTTATGTCCCTAGTGAGATTCGAACTGGAGTCTACCGCGTGAAAGACAGCCGTGTTATCCACTACACCATCGCGACCGCAAGGTATACGGCCGAAGTTAACCTTTCTGGAGGCAAGTTTTTTATCCTACTTTTAGGGGGCTAAGGAGGCATTTGACGACTAATTGGTAAAGAAACGCTCAATAGAAAATTCAATAAGCTTTCAAATGATGTATAATTTGTTACTGTAAATTGGGTATATAGACCTCTAAATGAGGAGTAAAAACAGCCAATTTTTATTGTCTTCAAGCGGAACTTTTCAGTGAGTTCACTAATGACGTCATCGAAATCGGTCATATGCCCTAATGACTGTACCTCCTCTCAAAGGCCTTGCCACACACATCGAGCGCTGATCAGTATCACCGTCATTGTCTAGGCTGCGCTGATCATGTCGACAAAGTAATATCAGGCACTTTAAATTATTTTATTCGCTTGCTTTGCTTTGTTCCACGAGTAAGTTCTTTCCAAGGGTAGTAAAGGCTTAATTGATATTATATATATTTTTTAATTATAGTCATATATTTATCGATACAACTTTGGGTCAAGGACAAGCTCTCTCCCGTAACCATGGCAACAAAGGACAGTGCCGAGAAAAGTCAAGATGTCCGTGTGAGGCGTGCGAGTGTGCGATCTTGTGGAAGGAAATCAATTGAGACGGGTTGCTGGAATAATATTGAGGGAGATGATGGGATATTATTTACGTCACATGTTTTCGGGCGTTCCCTTAAATTGATCCGATGTGGCCGGTGGAATACTGGGGTGCATAAAGCCGCAGTAGTAATAAAAGCTGTTCATTGGTGTAGCATCCTTTACTCCCAACCCGAATTGTAAGTCGAGGGACGTCAAATCAGGCTTAGTCGCAAGGTCAAGTTAAGCCATCTCACATTCAAAGAAGGTTAAGCTGACGAAGCCTCTTCCAAATTTTAACACGTGCTCTGATGGGAGCCTCGGAGGCCCCCATTCCCTATCTTTCCAAGATGGCCAGAGAACCGGACGTACATATCTGGAAAACATGGCTGGAGATCTCTTCTCCATCCGGGGAAGGGGGTCCTGGGTGGGTTAACGCTGGCACGGCAATACAAGCCCAATGCAAAGCCTATGGGAGACCCAAAATTCGGGGGTCCTGACTCCCCAAACCCCCGGGATTTACACCCATCCTGGAAAGCGTTAGGATTGCTGGCCTTTGAAAGGATCGGTGAGATTGTCGATTGGTGATTGAAAATAAAGATGGTCGATGAATTTTTGCTTGACACTCGCATTGACAGGGGGTGGGTGCCCATCCCCCCTCGGGTTTTTCGGAGATAGCAGAAAAACGGCGGCGCGTAGCGCCGCCGGTCTAGGATAATAGTCGGATCCAGGATTGCCAATCGGGGGGAGCACTTTTGACCGGAAAAAACCTATCAGGTGGGCGCAAAATCCTATCGGTGGGCGCTGATTCTCGCATCCTGGGGGGGTGGTGGTAAGCGACATTTGAGGGGGCGCCATCGACCTTTCAGGGGAGCGCAATGACCATTTCAGGGGGCGCCAAGGGTCGATTGGGGGGGCACGTACTCCCTTTGCCCCTGGATCCTCCTATGACTTGGCATACCTTTTCCTTCATAATTTTATAACTTTTTCTGAATTGTAAGGTTCAATTTCGCCCGGGTGGGGGTCTTTTTAGACCCCCTCGGGTTTTTCCAAAGCGATAAAAAACAGCGCCGCGCAGCGCCGCCAAACTTGGTCTAGCTGTTCCTTCATCATTTTTACATCTTTTCTGAAAATTTTAGCTCAAGGTCATATCAGGTCAGGTCACCAGGCCAGGTGAAGTGACCTCACCTAAAAAAATATTTAGGACTGCATAACTAAAAGGCGGGTTAATTGATCAAGTTGAAACTCATACGACATATTGGGCCCACGAGGAGCTACAACATATGTTCCGGGATTTTTCATATTGGTGACATTAGGTCATGTGCAGAGCATGACCTCCCCATTGTAAATACATGAGGAAAATCACGAAATGAGCTTTTTTCAGTAAGTATGGACGGAATCAGCTTCCAACATCTGTTACGGCTTGCTCTTACCTCATTTCTGAGGTTGATGCTAAAAAATTTGGCTTGTGACCTTTAAAGGTCACCTTAGGTCAAATAAGCACTTTTTAGTGTTTACTCTATAAATTTTGAATAAACAAAGATAGAACTTGTATTTTATCACCGAAGTGTTTGTATAGTCACTGCAAGTCAAATTATATACATCATGACTATACTAGGTCAAGTTGGGTCAGACCGTTGACCTGGGTCAGGCCAAATTTTCAAATTTGACCTGGCATAACAATATTATATATCATTCGATTCATATTGACGAGGCGATTGCAATAGTGCATGAACTAGCAGCAATGGACATTCCCAAGAACATTCCCAATATTCAGTGACCTGTAGCTCCCTAGGCTTTGACCTGACACGAAAATGAATGCCACTGTAATGAAAGAGCAACTCAAGAGCTTTCGAATGGTGTTAAAAAATGTTTCTAGCTCTCATAGTTTCTGAGATTTATGAGGTTTTCTTAGTACACCTCATATTAGCGATTTTGACCTATTTTGACCTCTGGTGGCCTTGACATTGACCTGACGAGAAAAATGACTGAAGTATTTTCAATACCTATCATTTTTGAAGAGCTTTCGGTTGCCGTTTTGCGCTTTTTCTAGCTCTCTTAGTTTTTGAGATCGTGGGGGTCTTTTTTAGCCCCTCACCAGGGCGAAGGTGGCTCCTACCCGCCACCTGGGCAAGGGTTAACACGCACATTGACGGGGGGCGGGTACCCGCCCCCTCGGGCTTTTCGGAAATAGCATAAAATCGCTGTACTTGGCGTACCTTTTCTCTCATCATTTTTACAACTTTGGCGAACATTTTAAGTTCAGATCATCTCAGGTCAGGTCACCAGCGCGGGCTAAGTGACCTGACCTAAAAAGATTTAAGATATCATAAGTCGGAACAGGGTGAACGAAGCCGACTCATAACTCATATCACACAATGGGCCCACCTAGTTCTCTAAAATATGTTCCGGTATTTTTGAAATTGATGACCTAAGGTCAGGTACGAGCCATGACCTCTCCATTAGAAATACATGGGGAAAATGGTTTTAGGTGAATAACTTAGTAACGGATGGCGATAGAGCGTTTATTTTAACTGCATTAGATTCGCATTGTCTATGCGGTTCTAATGATATATTCATTTACATAATTTGACCTTGACCTGACCTTATGTCAGGTCAAATTCTTGATTTGATCTAGCAATGTCATATTATATATCTTTCGATTCGGCTTGCTGCGAGGATTCAGATCAAATCGTTTTGCTCTATCTTTAATTGTTCAGATGTAATGACCGTAAACCTTCATTTACATGCTATCCCTATTACGGCATGTCTTGATCTCTAGTGACCTTAAATGACACCTGACAAAAAATGGTCTAATTATTTTTGATGGAGAAGTGGATGGGTTGCCCAACGCCGCTTACCGTTTTTCGCTACCTAGCGTGGTTCTCGAGATCTTACGGGGGCGGGTACCCGCCCCCCGTCAAGGCGAAAGTGGCTCAGACCCCCGTCAATGCGCGTGTTAAGTCATCTCCAGTCAGGTCTTCAGTACAGGTCAAGTGACCTGACCTCAAAAAAGTTTAAGATAGCATAAGTCGGATCAGAATGCTCTTTTCCGATTGAAACTCACATAATGGGACTACCGAGTTCTCTAAAATATGTTTCGATATTTTTTATATCGGTGACCTAAGGTTAGGTTCGAACCAGGACCTCTCCATTGGAAATACATGGGAAAATGGTTTTAACTGAATAATTTAGTACCGGATGGTGATAGAGCGCTTTTTAACTGCATTAGATTTGTCTTGTCTTTGCAGTTCTACTGATATAAAAATATATATATATATATATATATATGTATATATGTATATATATTTATATATATATATTACGTAATTTGACCTTGACCTAACCTCAGGTCAGGTCAAATCGTTGATTTGACCTAGCAAGGTCATATTATATATCATTCGATTCGGTTTGCTGCGAGGATTCTAATGGTGTAGTTGTTTTGCTCTATATTTACTCGTTCAGATGTAATGACCGACAACCTTAATTTACACGTTATCCCTTTGACGTTAAGTTTTGACCTCAGTGACCTTAAATGTGACCTGACAAAAAATGGTCCACATATTTTCGGTGGAGAAGTGGGTGGTCAACCCAACGTCGTTTACCGTTTTTTGCTGCCTAGCGTGGTTCTCGAGATCTTAGGGGCGGGTAACCGCCCCCCCCGTCAAAGCGAAGGTGGCTCAGACCCCCGTCAATGCGCGTGTTAAGACGTGCAATGGAGGGGTTCGTAAAGTGTCTCCACATATTGTTCCATGATGGCAGAGAACCGTTTGCCACCGGAAAACGCCAATCGGCCACATTTGAGAGAATTCGCGAGCGCGTCCATTGGTGAAGAAATTTGCTTTCAAAGTCAGACCTATAGTTTGGGACCGTCGCAATCGTGCGTTTGCACCAGTTTGCATGCACTGTAGACCGAATGGTGAACCCATAACGTCATATCATGAGGTTATATGTCAAGATCAGCTCACATGAAGGTCAAGATCAAATATCACATGTCGAGGTCATTTACCCCAGTATTCCGGCCATATGACATCATTCGGTATGGTATGTGTTATGCTACGACTTCATAGTTACGGCTACTCAAGGTCAAAGGTCTTTTTCAAGCCCAAGCCCTCATTTTCCGCCCAAATGCTGCTATAGTGCCAGTTGTATTGTACATTATTTAGAATATGTAATATTGTTACGTCATAGGTCATTGACCCTGAATGTCCTTGACCTTCAAAATCTCAGAGAACATTGTGTGGGACCTTACCTCTATGCCCTTAGTCCGCTTTTGGTGTTTTCCCGTTTTTTCCGCATAATCACGGCATTTCCCAAAAGGTCACCAACACGGCCCAGATTTGACATTTACGACCTGGTTTAACCTTGAAAATATTAGCCTAGTTCAACGAACTCAGGGAAACTGATCCCAAGCCTGGACATGCCCTGCCACTGCATGTTTCTGAGCAGCGGTGCGGGGCCCACCGCCCTACGAACTGAGCTACCGGGGTGGGAATGCTAGTAATGCTCCGCAATGTTAGATCAACAGATTAAACCTGTTTTCACTGGTGCCAGTTGAAACGTTCTTAGTTTTTTTGGTGACGTCGTCTGACCTGGCCTGGTGACCTGAACTGAGATGACCCAAACTCAACTTTGGGGAAAATGTGTGCATTTAATCGAGAATAAGGAGTACCAGGAGTGGTGGCGCTTCGCGCCTCCGTTTTCTGGTACCGTTGGAAAAATCGAGGGGTGTTCAAACGCTCCCACCGTACTGGGGCCAGTGTTAAGCAATTTACGTTCATTAACGCGTATGCTAAAAAAGCATGCTGGTGATCAATCTGCAACATTAGCCGATAGAACGAAGGACGGGTTCCTGGCCCATGCCGGGCAGCGCCGTAGCCAGGATTTCGCTCAGGGGGGGGGAGGCAAAAGGGCCCCTGCGACAGCGCCAAAAGGGCCCTGATGGGTAAAAAGGGCCCTGCTTGGTACAGAATAGAGTGCTGAAGAGGGCTTAAGAGGGCCCTGTCTGGTATGAAATTTCAAATTTGACCATAGAGCATATTGCGGGTGAGCGCGGCCCGTGTTCTCAGGGGCCCTTCGGGCCCTAAGGAGGGGGGCGGCTGTTCCTGCCGCCCCCCCTTGGCTACGCCCCTGATGCCGGGAACATTGGGAAGGAACTTTTTTACGGCGCGAGGGATGAAGATGGACAGTTCAGGCTTGAAATTCGTCCGAGAGTGTCGCGCTCATCTCTCCGTTTAAAGAATTGCAATATTAAAGTTCAAATATTGTCTCCCGAGAATACAATAGCAAATATAAGTTTTTTGTTCTAACGGCCAACTGGGCTAAGTTGGGGCAGATTTGGACATATTGAGACTCCTTTCGTCATGGAAAATATGACGATGTTTAATGTATCCATGCTAAGTCGAGCCCAATTTTGAGGTGGCCATACTCAAGGTCTGGTCAAGGCCATATTGTAACATGTTGTTGTCATAACGCCTGTTCGTGGGTGACGAAAGAGGAAACGGGATACGGCCTTCTCCCCACCAACTGATGAACCAGGAGGACTTTCCGCAAGAATTCTGGGACTAGGTCTAGATCTTTTGTCTTCTCCCCTATTGTCTCCGCGGACATCGTAAGTTTTCCCAACTTTAGTTGGTGAAGTGCCTTTGGAACGTCTTGAAACACAGCTAAAATGTGTATATGTACTACAGGTATTGACAAAAATCACGGCAATATTTGATCCACGTCATGAACTCTTCGCATATGGTTGTGTGAGTTTGGATGGCCGCAACCATACTGTCTTTATATCCGTGCAGTGGCCTAATTGATCCGCGATCATTTCAGCATATCAAGATGAGAGGCTCAAAACGGCGGACAGCAACCCTCCCAACCGGAGGAAACTCGCCCTGCGTGAAGAAGCCGCACTATAGCGCTCCCGTGCCGCACAAAAGATCGGAAAATGTTCCACAGAAGAACATGCCGAAGGATGTCTGCGACGAGGTGAGTGGTGCGGCAACTTAATTTGTCAGCAAGATAAATCAATCCAAAAACTTTCTTCCTGTTGTGAGCCTGCAGGGGGTATCTGTGCTGTTTGACACTCGCCCGAGAGCAGGGGGTGTTCGAAAACCTCCGCAATCGGGTTTTCCGACAGCGCCAGGTACGGTGGCGTGGAGGAAAACGACCGAGAAATGGCCGTTGTTTTTGTATGGAATGGAATAACAACATAATAATAACTTAATTAAAATTGGAATAACTTCACAGTCTCAGAGCTGTGGTGTCTTAGGCCACTCACCAGGGTCGTGCTGTAAGTTTTCAGCTGTGATCTCTGAGCGCCCCCGTCTGGGACTAATTAAGCAGGTTTCAGACGTGGGTCAATAACGTCACGGAAAATGGTGATAGTTTTTATTTTGACCGTTATGTAGTGATTACTCTTGTAAGTCGATCAAAATGCATATTTACTGTATTAGATCACATTGTGACCTTGATCTGACCTTAGATCTGACCATTTTTACACTTCTACCGATTATGATCACATTTGGATCATTTGATTTGCCGTAACGGGAGGACTCGAATGATGCTTAAAAGTTGACTGACTTGAGTATCCAATCGGACGCAAGGGTCAAAAAAGCATCTTGTAAACTGTTTCCTCCCTTGATTTGTCATGGTCTCAATGTTGACCCGAGCCGAAAGAAATACCAATACAGTTTCGTGTTTTTCTTATTATGGGCTATGTGCCACGGTTTGCGTTTTTCGCTATCCCGCACAGGAGCCGATATCAAGGGGCTTCTAGTACGTAGGTACATGCAGCGTTGCTTCTCGGTTAAAGATTTTGAGAAAAATTGAACATGAGAGGAGGGTTTTCCTTGCTCTCTATGGAACTGATTGCTCTGTTCAAATCCCATAAAGAATGGGTTTCTTATGACGAATAACGTTGAGCCATGCGATGCGCAGACCCAAGTTGTGGGAGTTTGTGTGCGGTGGAAGATGAAGATTCAACCCACAAAGCAAACATAAACCGCAGTAGCATCGTGCAGTGTCCATTTGTGAACTATAACACCATCAGCCATCATCAATACAAGCATCGTATTCGCGAACGAATGCCAGAATCAATCCATACAGCGCATCGATCCCGGGAGAAACTCCATTTGTTTGCGACAGCGCCTGTAGAGTCGCCGCCGCAGTGTAACAGACGGGCGTCGGGTTCGATTCCCAGGCGGCGCACTTTGTGCCGGAGCTGCCGCTGCGGCGGTCGCGGCCCGACTGGCTGCAGGACCCGCCGGTGTTCACGCCTTTCGCGCGGTACGGCGCCGACCGCAGCCAGCCGCCGGCCACCGAGCCGCTGTTCAGACTGCCCACCGGACAGCGGCGCGGCACCGTGCCGCCCGAGATCGCCCAGCGCTGCGTCATCAAACGCAACAAGTGGGCGCGGCCCGTCAAAAAGGTGACTCGCACGCACACTTGTCCAATTTAGGTGACTGGAGTGAAAAGGCTAGGCTGATGTGTTTCAACTTTTTGCTCGTTTTTTGGAAGCATAACGAATTTAATAAAGATGCAAGTGTGATATGGGTAGGTGTTTCAAATGCATGCGTTCTAGTGTAATTATGCGTCCACTGAATGTGAGAGGCGTGAGATATTTCGCAAGCCTTAGCTCGATCCCGAGCTTCTGTCCTCAGGCAGGCACAGATCCCGGCCTTCCAGATAAGCTCGGGCGAACCCGCTCTCCAAAAAAAAAACAAATAAACATATCATACTAGTGGTATGGGCTTTTTTTACCACATTCTGTTTCATTTTCCTCTGATGGCCCAACGCGGCATCAACCAGAATTGAGCGGTGTGGCAACTGAATTGAATCTCAATTAGGCAAACTGTCTTTTAAAATGATCAAACAAAATCATTTCTGTATTTTTAAAAATATTTTTGCGTTTCATTACCCGGAGACCTTTGTGTTAGTTGCTAATATCATTCATACAACGCACTCACACTATGGACAGAGCGGATTTTCCGGCACCCTTACGGGACAGCGGCAGCGCATGGTGCGGGCCATAGGCTGCTCCAACCTCTACAATCCGCAGCGCCCGGCACAAGCCGAGCCCTCACATGAGGGCTCGGCCCTTTAGTTGGGTCATCTACCCTTTAGTTGGGGTGGTAGGGTGTTCATCGTCTAAGATATGTGATCTAGGAACTACGGTAAGATTATAGCAATAATTAGCAGGAAGTGGTGCGGCCAGCGAACATAGTGTAACCGTCCTCATGACGAGTTTTTGAAAATATGTTGATAGTCGTAAAATTATGGAAGGGGGAGGGGCTAGCCTTAATCAAATGGGCGGCGGGTATTGATTTCTTAAAGGAGACACTTTCAATCAGAGTTTCGTGACTGGGAGCAGACCAAGCCTGGCGCCAGCCCGCCGCTGGGCCAGTGGGGTCTCGGGCCTAGTCGAAGCTCGCCGGGCTCGTGCCAGGCTTTTGCACGTGTCCTCCGGGTCTGGAAGTCCCACATCCTGTGTCGTCCATGATGGGAAGTTGTGCTGAAAATAGTGCACAGGGAATCATTATATAAGCTTTCGCATGCATTTTTTCCAAAGAAGATATTCAGAGAGATACAGGAGTGCGAAAAGATGCACGGAACAAATAATTTCTGGCTCTGGAAGCAGGCAGCTTGGTTGAATATATAATGCAAGTACTTGAAACAGATATTTCGCGCCCAACATTCGCGAACAGTGCTGTTAAAGTCTATACAGCGCATACGAGCCTCGTTATTTCGCTAGTCCCGGTTCAATTCGTTGCATAACACCACACGGGAGGTCTCACCTCATCGCGTCGTAAAACTGAAGTAGCGCGTCCAATCAGCTTCGTTGAACCACCCCCCCCTTCCCCCGACAATGGGGTACGCCCAGCCTTGTCTCTGGATCCAATGTCAGTCTGTCGCGGCATTAGCCATTAGACGCGCGGTATAGTCGCGAGCGACTCTCTTCCCCCTCTTGGCTTGCTGTCTTGCCCTGGCCTACAAGATGTATCGTTGATACAGAGTTAGAGTGAACGGTAGTGGACCGTGGTGGTGGCAGCCGCTGCGCGTGCTGTGAGTGTATAACTGGCGGCGGTGGGCGGCAGGCGGCGACCCAGTCCTACCTGCAGTGTCGCCAGCACCGCGAGGGCTTCCGCAAACGGCTGGTGGAGCTGCTGTCCTCCGACGAAGAGGCGGCCGCGTCTCAAGGTCTGACGCGAGTGGTACTGTCGTGGTAGTGTGTAACCTATTAGGTTTACTTGTAGAGATAGAAGCAGTCAGCCGTTATCGTGAAAGGGAATGTGGCACCTGTATAGGATTTTACGTGAGATCTCAGTCTTGGAGAGGATGGAGGAATCCGTGCTTTTATGGCTTATATCTAACATTCGCCGTTTACTTAGAAAAGCCGTCTGCAGAAAACAAGCCAGCTGCTCTCGGGAGTTCCCGCTGTTCGCGTCTATTCCGCTGTTCAGTTTGTATGCCTGTCGTTGCGCGCTGAGCGGGAAGGCAGGACCGCTGAGTCACGTTCGGGGAATGCGTAATTCTCATCGAGCGACGTGTTTCGGGCCGAACTAAATGTTGCAGGGACGGCGGATTCCAGGGTGCAAGTGGTGCAGTTGCACCACTCGATTTTTTTCAAGTGGTGCAAAAGTATCTTTTTGCACCACTTGTTTTGGCTTTGTCCAGGGAGGCGCCCCCCCCCAGGCCTCAGCCGGCGCCCCCGGCCGGTCAGAGAAAACCAAGCCTAATTACTGCCTACCTGAAGAGGTAGGATCCTCTGTGAAAAAGACATTTTCATACATGAATGACGCACCTTGATATCAAAACTGCGCCCTGGAAAGCAAAAGGCGCCCCCCCTTGAGTAAAGGCGCCCTTCTGGATACCATAGGCGCCCTTGAAAAGCGTAGGCGCCCCCTGGACAGCTGAGGCGCCTCCGAAGAAGAGAAACGGCGCCCCTAGATATCACATGCGCCCCCTGGTTAGCACAGGCACCCCTTGACAGCAAAAGGCGCCCCCCCCGCAGAGAAAAGGCGCTCCCTGGACAACCTAGGCGCCCTTTGATAAGAAAGGCGCCCCCTGGAGAGATAAGAGAGAACCCCCCTCCCGAGAACAACGGCGGCAGGGACGGCGGATTCCGCAGGACAGGGTGTGCAGTTGCACACCTTGAAAAAATGATGGTGTACAATAGTATATTTTTGCACACCTGATTTTGACCTCGTACGGCGAGGCCCTCACGGATTTGGGTGGCACCCCCGGATTTTGCCGGCGCCCCCGGCCGGTCAAGAGAAAATCAGACACATCGCCTGTCTGAAGGGGTAGTACCCTCTGTGTAAAATAAAATACACTTTCAAATATGAATGGCGCCCCTGACATCAAAGCTGCACCCTGGACAGCAAAAGGTGCCCACCCCCTTGAGTAAAAGCGCCCCTCTGGATAGCAAAGGCGACCTCTAGACAGCAGAGGCGCCCCTGGACAGAAAAAGGCACCCCCAATTGAGGAGTAACGACGCCCCTGAATAGCATAGGCGCCCTCTGGTTAGCACAGGCACTCCTGTACACTAAGAGGCGCCCCCTCCCCGATAGAGCAAAGGCACCCCTCTGGATATCATAAGCTCCCTATAATAGCAATCGCGCTCCCTGGACAGCAGGGGCGCCCTCTGGATAGGATAGGCGCCCCCAAAACAGCAAATACGCCCTTTGATACCAAAAGCGCCCCATGGACAGAACACACCCTCTGGATAGCATAGGCACCCCTGGACGGCAGAGACGCCCCTAAAGAAGAGCAACGGCACCCCGGGATAGCATATGCGCCCCTGGTTAGCACAGGCACCCCTGGACAGCAAAAGGCGGCCCCCGCCCCCTGAGTAAAGGATCCGGGTCTCTGGATAGCATAGGTGCCCCTGGATAGCGCAGGCGCCTCCTGGACAGCAGAGACGCCTCCGAAGAAGATCAACGGCGCCCCTTTATATCATATGCACCCCCTGGTTAGCACAGGCATCCCTGGATAGCAAAAGGCGCCCCCCCCCCGAGAGCAAAGGCGCCCCCTCTGGAAAGAATAAGCACCCATGGATAGGAAAGGCGCCCCCTGGAAAGGACAGCAGAACATTTTTTAAGGAAAACTCAGTGGAGGGGGGGCGGTGGAGATTTTCTTGTGTTGGCCATTATAATGTCTTCCGGGGATCAAACCCCCATTTGGAGGGGTGCGTTAATAAAATTTAGACGTGCTAGTGTTTAAAAAATGTCTCCTAATTTTTGTTATTCCATATTCTAAAGATTAGAGATGCTGCCCAGGACTGCGGGTTTTTTTCAACGGAAAAAGGCCAAACCGGGTTTGCGAAAAGGCCAAAAGGTTCAAATTGTATTTGCACTAAAAAATTTTGTTTTTTATAAATTTCGTCCAAGTTCTTCCCAGTACGGCTGTTGGAGTCTGAGTCTCATTAAAGTCCTCAAGGGACTTGTCACGGAGACCCCGACCCCACCACCCGAACGAGTAACGCCCACAATGAAGGGTTGATTTAGAAGCCAAAGTTTAACCTCCCACAAAGCTCAGGGATGGCCGCCTCGCTCAGGTCACCCTCCCATCAGTCAGTTGCCAGCCGACCTACGTCGGGCAAACGATTGAGCGCCGGAGCGTCTCAGGGGAACCGATCTCAAGCCTGGACATGCACTGCCACTGCATGCTTCTCAGCAGCGGGCCGGAGCCCGACGCTCTACCAACCGAGCAACCGGGGCGGCCAAATGGCCAAATAAATACCACAAAAGCCATATTTGAGGCTAAAGCGAACCCTACCGGGTGTCATAAACCCACAGAAAAAGGACAGAGCACTCTTGTATCACTGCAGTGAACAGTGCACTGTATAAAACTAAATGTTGATAATTTGATATTGACTTGACGATATATTTTTAGCACACTGCCCATCTCATAAGAAGGCAGGAGTGCCCTTCCAATCCCGTGTGGCGACCCAATTATTTTATCCACATAACTAAACAATTTGTTAGCATCATCAATTATCTTGGCCGCACCACTCCCCGCTAACATTTGATATCTTCCTGCTTTTTCTGTGAATTGTTTGCTCTTGAACAGTGACGGATCCATAGGCAGATCCAGGATTGCCAATCGGAGGGGAGCACCTTCCCGGGGGCGCCATCCGGAGCAGGGGGCGCCACTTTTGACCGGAAAAACCTACCAGGTGGGCGTAAAATCCTATCGGTGAGCACCGATTTTCGCATCCTGGGGGAGAGTGGGAAGCGCCACTTCAGGCGAGTGCCATCGACCTTTCGGGGGGCGCCGTGACCATTTCAGGGGGCGCCGAGGATCGATCGGGGGCTGCATCTGCCCCTCCCCTTTGCCCCCTGGATCCGCGTATGGGCGGATCTAGAATTTTAGTAGGGGGGAAACGCGGAGCCTTAAAGTGGGCACTTTACCATCAACTTTTCACCCAAAGGGCGCCTATGTTATTCGGTTTTCGGTTGCCGTAATTTTGGTGGATCGTATTTTTAACAACGTCCTATCCCACCCTCTCCCAGCCATAACAGTTTGTACTAGCCAAGCAAGATGCCTATTTGGCGTGATATTTGAAACAATGAATTGCTAAACAGTTCAGTCCACACTTTTTTCGGCACCTCTTGAAAAATCTGTAACTGCCACTAGGTCATGGAAAAATTCAAGACACTTGGGAAGATGCAACAGCTGAACATAAAGGTGTATATCTGAGGATTTTTCTATTAGTGAAGAGGAGTTAAGTTTATTTTAATATCAAATATGATAAGCATCATTTTGCCTTTCCACGTGGCCAAGATTCGTAAGATAATGGTGAGAGGACATTGAAAATAATCGCAGCGAGTGTGAACCTGGCCTGTGCGCTGTCCAAGAAAATTACCTCAGCGGAAAAACTTTAAGTTGTAGGAAACACAAACCGGACTTTAACCCACATTATTAATTGCTCCTAAAAAATAATGTTTGAACCAGATGGCAGACTCAAGGAGATATAAGGGAAGTTGAAACGTTAAGATAAACACAGAATGAAGTATGTGGGCATTTTCCATCGACCTTTATCTATATTCTTCAATTCATCAGCATGGGAGAATTGCTCTTGTGCGTGAAATTTCGGAGGTGTTAAGAGAATTTCGGTAGCCATGTGATTGAATGCTGAAATAGATCATGCCATAGGCATGTGTGATTTGTGACATAAATGGGCCCTACTAGAATAAAAAGAAAACAGTTTCAACGTGTCCAAGTACTCTCTTGATAAATTGATAACTTTTTTTCGTTTATTGGCTGTAATTTGCACGTTTAATGATCATGTGCAGTGTTCAGATCGAAGTGAAAAGACCATTCAGATTGATAAAACGAGTATATTTTGTCACTGACCATCCACTTATACCATCAACCATCGCCTTCAGGTCAAGTTCAGGACTCATTTAAGAGAAGAAGTGAGCGTGCACTGTGCATGCCCAAATCGAGACACAGCCGCCCTCCCGATGGACAGACCGCGCAGAAATACGTCCTCGTCGCGTTTGATTTCGCGCACGCGTACGACGTAGTGGACCACCACCTGCTACGCGTTCGCCTGCTGTAGATGGGGCTGTCAAATTGCACGGTGGCCTGGATTTGGCAGCGACTCCGGGACCGAAGAGTCCAGGTGGAACTAAATGGTGTGCTTTCCAGTGAGTGCATTTTCCGAACGGGCCTGCCGTAAGGAAGTGTCTTATCGCCAGTTTTATTTTGTATGGGTGGCTCGGCTGGTAGACGCACTCTGCGCGGTTCCCGGATGCTCCCCTACATGTACGCCGATGATACGGCGGCTCTCTGCACGGGCAACAACATCCAAGTCGCCAAGGACCGGGCGCAATAAAGCTGCTGCTGGCACCCTCATGAAGTGGACCCGACAGCACAAAATGGTGGTATCAGGAGCCAAGATCCAAGTACTGGTGATGTCCCAGTGGGCCAGAGACGCCAATCCCTTCAATTTTAAGGTCGACGGGAAGTCTGTCACTGCTGGAGACACCCTACAGCTACTTGGCGTCACCATCGATCGGCTCCTCCATTTCGGTCCACACTGTAAGAGACTGTGGGAGAAGGTCCACCCCCGCCTCTCCCACCTACGTCAACTGTCCGGCTGCAACTGGGGGCTGCACGAACAGCACCTCCGAACCGTCGCTACTGGCTACGTGAGAGGAGTGATGGAGTAAGCGGCCGCAGCGTGGCTCCACGCCACACCGCCATTTCATGTCGAGCTGCTGGAACGCAAAATGAGAGCGTCGGCGCATATCATCACAGGATGCACCCACTCCACTCCCAGCCGAGTTAAGACTCCCCGCGTAGCGGCCAGAAGGAGGGTACTCGCGACCCGACTGTTGGTGAAATTCCATACCCTGCCGCCTGAAGACCCTCTGTGAAGACGTGCGGAGGCGACAGCGCCCTCTCGACTCTCCTCGGTGACCGGGTGGCGGAAGGTGGGCAAAGACATGTGGGATCAAGCAGGCATCTCCCTCCCCATCGAGTCTTTCCTTCCTCGACGTCTTCCACTGTGGGTATCAGGAGAGTGAGTCACATTTCAACTAGACGTGGGCCCACTGACATCAGGAGCGCCACCTGTCCGGAAGAAGCGAGTAGCTCTCCCCCACCTCGCTTCCCTGACTCAATGTGCCACATGGGTGTGGACCGACGGGTCAGTGCACGGAGGGGTCACGAGCGGGGGAGCTGGGTCTTCATCGAGTCACCAGACAGAGCCCAGCATGAGCTCAGGCGACCAGCAGGCTCGCTCTGCTCGAGTTTTCAGGCTGAGATGGTAGCCATCCAAACTGCCTGTGTCTTCCTACTGGACTAATCAGTGCACACAGAAGATCCAGTCATCTTCAGCATGGCCTGCCAAGGTGACGACGCATTATAGAAATAAAATGGCTTCAATGTCTGCAGATAAGACAGCGAATCGGTAAAAATCGCAAACTTCCTCACCATCAGCTTAGACACCTGGTCCAAACAGCAAAAAAATGGAGTACAGCTCTGAAGTAAAAATGGATCCTTCGTAAGGCAAACTAGAAAACTTCTCAACATCGTCACCAACAAATGCACGCCCTGTGCCATTGTCACTTTCTTTTGCAACCGTCTATATAGAAACAGACATGGTTTTCGAACGGCTCCGCAAGCAAGTTCATAAATTACTGGCGCGTCGGTTCAGGAGGCAAATTTTTGCTTTGTTGGCGTAGGTTGTGTTCGTGTTAACTGTCGAGATGAGCTATGGTTCAATAACAGCTGCTTCATGTGGTTCGACGAGATTGCTGTCGATACCAGCCTGTGCCAGCCAGGCACAGACTCTCACTCCCTGGTGACGGGTTGCAAAACGCGAGCCACTGTCTATCTGACTGAGGTAGGCGTCGCCAAAAAAAATGTTTGGTATGTGGGGAGTGTTGGTGACTTATTTTAAAGGGAACGTGGCACCTTGGTAAAATCCTGGAATTTTGTGTAATTAGGCGTACTTTTAGCCGAAAATAATGAAACCACTCATGATTTCTCTGAAAAATGTACAACAAGCTCAATGCTTTTATTTTTAAAATACTCCTCTAGAAAAATGAATAAATATCTGCCTCTGGATGATGTCATGATCTGGCAACCACTACCATACTCGAAACACTTCAAGGGCTTCGATTGGCTGATGCTCATCGTGATGTCAGCATATGTCGTTACACCAGCAGCTCACAACAATGGCCGCCTGGCGAGAGGTACATGAGAGGTACATTTCGGGTATGTTTTAGTTTTTTTCTACGGAAAAATCGAGTTCCAAGACAAATGATATATAGAGCACCTGGTTTTCCGATTTGCTTTACAACTTGGCTATCTCAGTTAAAATCACGTTCTAAAGGTGCCACATTCCTTTTAATGGCTTAATGCAAAGCGAGTATCTTACTGCGCATTTGTAGCGGTATTTCACTAATTTCCACTAGCATGCTTATTATGGGTGAAGCTTGGAACGCTCCTGTTACTATTCTGATAGCGAGATGACGGACATATCGATAATCTTTTTCGCGGACTAAGGAGTGGCCTCATACGCAACCCCGGTCTGCGACCTGGGATAACCCCCCACCGGCGCACGAGAGCCGCATGACAATGTGCTGAAATCAACCATATTTCATTCTCAATGTATCTCTTCATAAGCCTGTAGGTCAGTGTCATCATTCTTTTCTTTGAAATAAATAGTAAATATCCCGCCGTCAACCCCGGATTGGACCCGCGCACCCCTCATCACGAGACAGGACCTCTAACCACTAGACCACTGCGCCACACTGTACCGACTCCCACTAACCCTACACCTGTGACCCGTCAGGAGGTCACTGGCCGGTATCACGCAATCAAAACGATGCCGTGATCGTGGCGCCGGGTGTTGTGTTCGTACAGAAAAGGCATGGTATAAAGCTGCTTCTAGAAGACGAACCAAACATTAGATTCGACTAGAATCACTTGTATCGGCGACCCAGGACCCTAAGCTAGCTTTATGCCAAATTGCATCCACTTCCATTCATTTTGAGGACTTGAAACCATGGTGAGAAGCAAACATGTTCCGAGAAATTTAGCTCCTTGAAATACCCTTTCGGACGAATTACTCGAAAGCCGTTGGAGATAAGTGGGTAGTGTAAATGAATTGAATGACTGCAATTAATTTTCCTATTCAGCCATGTCAATTCTGAGCTTGTGAATGACATGTGCTCTGAACCGAAAAGCTGCAAATAAAAGGTTTTCTACTAAAATTATATTTATACATATAAGACAATGAATTTTATTATCACGATATCCATCTCCGAATATTATCAGGCGCAAGCAATGTTCTTTCATTATTTGAAATGAAAAGTCAAATCGGCGCATTAGATCGCGAGAGATTAAGATTTAAATGAAATGAGCAAAAATGTAGTCCTCCGGCAAAATGGCAAAAACTAGGTCAGAATTTTACGTTTTCCACTGGAAACTATGCCTAAGCACAAGAAAATTGACGTAGCTGCCTCCACGTGGCTGTCTTTAAACTAACTGAAGCGTGCCTTCTGACATTTCGAGCTTACAAGTCGGCTGTCAAATTTCAATATCTTTTTGCTTGTACTAGAAATACTGCGTTTTGGCGTAATAAATATTGTCGGACCAGTTCGAACTTTTTTTCTTAGGTGGCCTTGTTGCTTATTCAAAAGGAGGCAAATTTCAAGTTCGTCGCTTAAGAAATAAAAAATGATAAAAATGCAAAATTGAAAACATTTGCTCCAAAATTTCTCAAAAATTATTTTGAATTTAAATTCGGGGCCTTAGTTTGGGCGTCTAGCGTAAAAGGGCAATCACCCTACACAATTGCAGAGCCCTGGTATCAACTGTCAGAACCGCCAAACGGCCAGAATAGAGCCTCTTGAGATATCTCAATCCGCTTCGCTCCATGGATTTCGTCATGCGGCTCTGACACAGCCGTACTCGATCTTCGGACGAATAAGTGATCTATACAGCATAAGAAGCTTATAACGTAGCGTATAACAATGCGCGTATAACGTGCGCATAACGTATATATAGGCGATAAGCGTATAACGTGTATAGCATGAGAAACATTTCTCTATCTGCACGGTATCTCATCCTCGTCAACACCTTCAGTATTTTCAGCGTATCGAAACATTTTTTGCGGAAATCCTTCAGGTGTGGCACATATGAAAGCTTATCGAGTGTGAGCCTGATAAATCTGGTTTCTGCTACAACGTCGCTCGGATTTCCGCGAATTTACAAAATCGGGTATTCAGTCTCAATGTCTATTATAAAAGTGCATGCACTATGTCTTTGAACTTGAAAATTTCAGTCCATTGCGTGTGATCCATTGCTGCAATATGTCAAGGCCAAGCTGCAGCCGCCTCTGCGCAGCTGCTGTAGTAGACACTGTCACACATATTGTGAAGTCTTCAACGAAAAACACGTGACGTATGTTTGCGGGAAGTGTCTGCAATATCATTGGTCATAACTGCAAACAAGGCTATGAATATCGCAGAATCCTGGGATATGCTACTCTGTTGCTGATGCCAATCCGATACGACTGAGTTTACGCGAAATCTAAAATACCTATTTTTCGGAATATTAGAAATAAACCACCCCAAGTGGCCTCGCACGCCGAGTCCAAAGAGTTTCTGCAGAACGCCATTGGATAGCAAAGGCGCCCCCAAGAGATGATGGCGCCCCCTGGGGAGGAAGGCGCCCCCTCCAGAAAATCTTGCACCACTTCTCGAAAATGGAATCCGCCGTCTCTGAAATGTTGGATGGGGTTCTGTCAGTCTTATATCACAATCATCTGTCAGTCTTTCTGTCACAATATCTGTGTCTCAGTTGGAATCGCCTTATGGAGGTGCCACATTTCCTGGTATCAGATGTGGGTGTATTTCAATGTATATAAATGTTATATGTACTGGTCCGGGATCGGGCAGACGGCGGGGTTTGATACAGTACCCATAATGTTTTGCAACGTAGACTGCGTAATATTTACACGTTTCCTTGGAACTGGAGCATGCTTTAGATTTGCAGGTGTCTAATTTTCCCTTACTGGATCAAAATGAGGATACATTTATATTGGCCAGTTCAAATGAGGTTGGGACAATGCTGCTTGCTCGACGAAATGGAAGGAACAAAAAAAACATGGAGGACTCATTTTGACAGACATAATTTATTGGTACCCGGCTACTCTCGCACCTATGAGTATTTTTTCTTCTTTTAGTCGATGTAGGTTATACTGACCTTGAGGTGTAAAAATGTAAAGCAACTGGTTTACAGCGCTACAGAATAAGAATAAATAACACAAATACTTGGTCAGCCTTTAGTGGCGTCGGAAGCATTGGTGCTGAAATGAGTGGATTTCTCAAATAAAGACTATTTCATTAATTAGGCTTTACAATTGTATATGCACCAGTGTAGCATGCACATTGCAGAATCCTATCTATTGTTGTCGATGGCTCTGTTCGAAACAACTTCTAATACCAAAGCACATAATCACTGCATTTGCCATCGGCTCTCTCCCTGTTCACCGCGCGGTCTGATGGAATCATCGGCTCTCTCCCTGCGCACCGCGCGGTCTGATGGAATCATCGGCTCTCTCCCTGTGCTCCGCGCGGTCTGACGGCATCATCGGCTCTCTCCCCGTGCTCCGCGCGCTGGCGGCGCCCGTGCAGCTGGTTCGTCGGGCGACGTCAGAGACGGACCGGACCCGTCAACCCAGGAGTCGGCCCTGCTCCGCTACTACTACTACATCCACAACGGCATCGACACCGGACAGGTGGCGCCCATGGCCGACGAGTGGCTGGCCCACATGGACGACATGCTGGCCGACTCGCTGCGGGTGAGCCTCCCGTCGCTGTCGACGGCTGGCCGCGTGCTGGGAGTGCGCCCGCCCGGAAACCCCCACTGGACGGGTGGTTTTCAGTGTTTGTATGGGCCATTTGAGGTGGGACTTGGCTTTTTGTGATGCATTGGGAACACTGTCTTTCAATTCTAAGTTAAGAAAACGGTTATCGAGTCGGATGGATGCTGGTAACTAGAGAGCCGTATAACCGTCATTTTTCTTAAGCAAGAAGTGGTTATTTGACCACATCTAAAAGCAGTTCTCTGGATTTTCTTTAAATTTATTCCACGTGTTGCCGATTTTTAAAGATAAGGGATGCGAGCGATAATTATGTTCGAATGGACTGAAGTGTAGCATGCCTACGTTTAATCATTTGCCCATTGATAACTCCCAAATCCCTCCCAATGGTGTGAGAATCGGCGGTGCCGTATGACCTGCGGAGCCAGTGCGTCGTGAAACCTCAACCATTATTTTGTAAATAATAATTGTGAAATTGTCTTCTAACATTTACCAACGTAGCGTTTGTTTTTGTGGGCATTATAGGTTTGAGTGGGATGGGATGGTGCTTGACTGGACCGAGCTGAGAGTAATGTGTATCACTCGACAGGATCGAGCTGAGAGTAATTTTGGTGTTCGACAGGACCGAGCTTGGAGTAATGTTTAGTGCTCGACGGGACCGAGCTGAGAGTAATGTTGGTACTTGACAGGACCAAACTGGGACTAATGTTTGACACTGTACAGGACCGAGCTGAGAGTAATGTTTGACACTGTACAGGACCGAGCTGAGAGTAATGCTGGTGCTTGACAGGACCAAACTGGGACTAATGTTTGACACTGTACAGGACCGAGCTGAGAGTAATGTTTGACACTGTACAGGACCGAGCTGAGAGTAATGCTGGTGCTTGACAGGACCGAGCAAAGAGGAATGGTTGGTGCTCGACAGGACCGAATATAGAGTAATGCTAGTGTTCGACAGGACCGAGCTGAGCACCTGGAGGAGCTTCACATTGAGCTGACGGAGGAGTATCTGTTCGGCGTGAAGAAGGCCGTTGTCGACTACATTCTCAGTGAGAGGCCCGGACAGGTCAGTGTGACAAGCAGGCAGCTGACTACTTCACTGCTGAAGTAAAATTTAGGTCATTTTAACCTCAACTAGATTAAACCCGGAACAAAGAGAGCTTTTCGTGACATTTTGGCTCTAATCTTTTTTATTGGTTCAGAAATATTTTTCTGTTCAGCGTGATCTATAAGTTGCATTTGCTTTTGAAATGACAACATCTAAATACTTTTTTACCACCAAAAATTCCGATGGGATGTTGAAGAACCAGGGCCTGTGTGCCTCCTCTCGCGCCAGTCCTCTCCGCTGCGTTAGTTTATTTCCCCGGGGCTGAGTGTCTGAGGTGTGAGTTGGCCCGCGCAGGACTACGCAGAGCCGCCGCCGACGCTGCCCCACCGGCTGGAGCTGACGGTGACGCCGTCTCCGTGGCGCAGCAGCTTCTTCCACCACCGCAGACAGATCTTCTTCAACCTCTGGTCCATCAACACCTGCCTGCTGCAGATGCTGGACCTCTGGTACAAACAGTTCAGGTCGGTCAAGTGGCTGCCGGCGGCCGTCCCTGGGAAAACTGTCCCACGCCGAGCTGATCACTGCAGAATTTGATCAGCTTCACGAGCTATTGTCACTGAATTGTAGGCGTCCAAGCTATACCTGAGATCCATGGGAACTTGAATGTGCATAGCCTGTGCGTTTTCTGATTGAGTTCATGGTAACACTTCGGGATAATGTATGAGATTAGGTGTTCTGCAATGATACCGTCAGTTTTTTTTTGTCCGGAATCCTTGTTTGAAATCGTTCGGCTAATATCTTAAAATACGGTGCCCTGCTTCCATGCCGTTGAGTGAATCTGTGGGATTCCGGGTGACTTCCTCTCCTCTATCCGCGAGTGACCAGCGACCACCCCGTGGCTGCCGCCCCCGACAGCGACCTGAGACTGCTGGACGTCAGCGAGCTGTACGGCCGCGCGGAGGCGCTGGAGCTCTCCGACTTCATGAAGCTGCTGGAGGAGCACATCGAGCGGGCGCTGGACGCGCTGGAGCACGACTGGTTCCCGGCCATACACCACATCCTGATGCAGGTGAGGCTGCTACAGAACCTGTGCACCCTCGCTCCTCACAGCATAACACTATACCTGTGAAGCGGACGTTGTAACTGGCCGGGTTGGAGACTGTCCAATTGTTGTGATTAGTTCAAGAAGGTAGAATAGCCAAGTTGGATCTTGGATCAGAGATTCAGATGAAACACCTCCCGGCGAGTCCTAGGGCATGGGTGCAGTAAGTCGTGATCAGCAGGTACTCGCTTCTACTCCTGTCCACAGGGCGCCAAACGGAGTGTGATCCCATCGCTGAGCCAGCCTGAGAAGCTGGAGACCTTTTTCAACGCCGTGGCCACACTGATGTCGATGAACGTGCAGAATATGGTGCTGTACACCATTCGAGAGTACACCGACATGCTCTGCAGCAAAGACGTAAGGCTCTCCCAGTAACCTACCAATAATGTGTAAAATAGCCACGTTATCTGACGCCCAGCTGAACATTGTTTATCCACTGACTTGAACAGCGAGTGGTTGACGAACGGAGCTCACGAGTCACAGTGCCCCAACTACCCTGCCGTAGTGTTGGCCGTGGCCTCCGCCGTTGAGCCCGGCTGCCCGCTCACTGCCGGTCTGCCGGTCAGAACTGCGGCTTCGTGCTGCACCTGGTGCGGGTGGGCAGCGAGCTGCAGTTCCAGCCGGACATCGCCACCTTCGAGCAGCAGATGCAGGCCGTGTTCGCGCGCATCATCGGCTCTGTGCAGCAGCTGAAGCGGGCCGAGACCAGGGTCTTCCTCGACTGGCCGGGACGCGCCCAGTACCTCAAGGTAAGCCGCGCGGCGGTAGGTGCGACGGACAGACATGGTGGAAGGGTTCTGATGCAGAGGATGTTGGTGATGTTGTTACACACTACAGGGGATTAGCGACGCACTAACTGCTGTGGTAATGCGGCTTAAACACTGCAGAATGGAGGAACATTGGCCATTGTCATATCATGTTTTAATACATACATAGTAGCTTTTGGTTTTATTTGGAGCGCTTTTGATACCTAGCATGTAGAATTGACATTGTATCGCTATTCCATTTTTGAACTGAATCGCGTCTGTTTTAGAGGCGGTGCAGTGTGTGGCTGGTAGAGACCGCTGCCGGAGGCTCCTGCATTGCCATCTCTGAGAGTTGTCATCCAGGCTCTCAAGATCAGAGCTGTGGGTGGGGAGCCGCACCCGGGCATGTATAATCATCCACCCTATCTGCACAACTGGGAAACTAATTTTCCGTTCATTACTGTTCCCAATTTTCATCTTCCCTGCATATATAAAATTATATATGATTCCTCATAGCGGAATCAAGTCAAGGGATACGAACCTCAACAGTAATTTTAAAGCAAAATTAGAATGCCAATTTTAAATTTGACCCTCAGAAATCCCGAGTGCATGCATTTCCAGCTGCATGCCCCGCCATAAGGCCAGTTTTACACTCACTCATTATAATTTTTGGCGACAATTCTCCCTTCTGCATCCAGGTGCAGCCCTTATTTTGGGGCGCTGTTATTCGTTCACTCCAAGTCCATTCTCTAAAAACAGCCTGCTTACGGCGTGGAATGTGCTCTTATCCATTACACAGACCATTACACGGACTACACGTGGTGGTTGTATTGGGCTTCAGTCGCCCGTCAGGCTGTTAGACGTGTGCCGCCTCATGACATCAATAATACCCGAGACAGCCAACTGCCGCGGACGCTGTCCGCCCTAATTAAACCACTATCAGCTGATCTGGGCGGCAACAATGGACGGTATGCCATTGGCCTGCGTGTATTTAATCCGCATATCGGCATACATGTATTCGCATACATTTTTAAACCAAGAATGTAAATACATTGCTACGCGCAGGCCAATGGGAAACCGTCCTTTTTGTTACCCAGATCGGATGATCTGGGTAACAAAGTGGTGTTTGAATTCGGCACGGGAAGGGATGAGGTGGCTTAGTGGATAGCACCCTTGTCTTCTAAGCCACTGGTCCCGGGTGCAAGTCCCGGTGAAGCTTCTGAATAAGTCGATCTGATCCCAAAATCCCCTCCAACAGGGTGAGAGTTGGCGACGCCATATAACCGTGGCAGTTGGTGCGTCGTTAAACCCCAACAATTATTATTAATTCGGCACGGCCTGCACCGCAGCAGCCGGGCGGGAGTTGGCTCTCTAGGGTAGTATTAAAGGGAATGTGGCACCTTGGTCGAATCCAGGAGTTAAGTTAAGTTAACCAGGAGTTAAGAATCCAGGTATTAGGGGTATATTTAGCCGAAAATCATGGAATCATTCATGATTTCTCTGAAAAAATGTACATTGAGGTCAATATTTTGATTTTTGAAATGCTTCTCTAGGTTGAAAAATAAACCTCTGCCTGTGAATGACGTCATGATCTGGCAACTACTTCCATCATTCAATAGGATTCAAGGGCTCAATTGGCTGATTACTCACCGTGACGTCAGCGCTGTCGTGACACCAACAGCTGACAACTGTGGCCGCCTGGCTGGGGTACATTTGGGGTACATTTCAGGTAGGTTTTTAGCTTTTCTCCACGGAAATGTTGAGTTTCAAGACAAATGATTTATAGAGCACCGGGTTTTCCGGCATGGTTTACAACTTGGCTATCTCAGTTGAAATCACGTTATAAAGGTGCCACACTCCCCTGATGTCAGTGTGCGCCGCTGACTGAGGCGCGCCTCGACAGCCGGTCATCCTGCCGGAGATCGTTGACGCGCTACAGGAGCGGGTGAACCACGTTGTCAACCAGCAAGCCATAGGGCCGGGCCAGCACGCCCTCTGGTGAGTGTTTAACAGTGAAGTGGGGAGCGTCGGCCACGTGTGTCACGTAGAACACTGAAACCGGTCTGTTTCACAGTGTCGCTGCGTTTGCTTCAGTTTAGAATGAACATCCGCACGGCAGAAACAGTAACACAAACATAGATGTCATTCGATGCAAAATGAGACTTGTGTTATATGCAAACCGTCCGGCTTGAACGTGTCGCCTCTAACCATGATGTTGGTACAGGTACAAGCAGTACGAGTACTTGACATCGGGCGATGCGGCTGCTGAAGTAGATGCCTTCCTGGCCATCGACCACGAATTCGGGGAGTACAAAGAACAGGTGGTCAAGTACCACGACCTCAGCTATGACATCGACTGCGAGTCGGCCAAGGTCAGAATGACTTCGTGGGACAGGTGTGTCTGACTTCTGATGTGCAGCGTGGACGGAAGAGGAAGACAGCCTCTGTATAAGACACGGAATAATGCCAGCACTGAAGAGCAAACGGAATATTGATGAATGCGTAGTTGTTATCGTTCATTAAATGCTTGGTGTCTGACTGGCACTCGTAACCAAATATTTATTCCGGTGCGATATAAATCCGAAATTTATGTATTTTTAACGAGAACCTGGTGGCTCTGTGGTGTTTCCACGACTGACACACAAAATATAAAAAACCTTAATGCACATCAGTATACCTAGTAAAACTGTTACATATACCTATACCTAGTAAAACTGTAACTATAACTAGTATACCTTTAAAACTGACCACTTTAGTGCTAGGAAGTTTGCTAACTTTAATCGAGGCATTGTAAGGTTACAGCCATGTCTCATTTTGGTATTGATGGTTCAGGTAATGCGACTGGGCATATTTGAGCTGTGACAAGAGGACCTGGGCCCACAGGTGATCCGACTGGGCATGTTTGAGCTGTGACAAGAGGACCTGGTCCCACAGGTGATCCGCCTGGGCATGTTTGAGCTGCGCTGCGACACTCTGACGGAGGACCTGGTCTCCCTGGCCGCGGGCCTGCGGGACAAGGTGCTACAGCACATGCTGGCACAGCACAACGAAGCCAACCGACTGTGAGTGAGCCTGCGAAGGAAGACTCAGCTGGATCTGTTGCCATCGTGATATTATTCGAGCATGTTCGTGGTATATGAAACGTGCCTTTTTCTAATTGCCTATTTGTAAGCCCGTCGAGCGAGTGGCCTGCAGATCGAGGCGCCCTGAGAACTCCTCCTGCGGCGCTGCTGCTGCCAGTCACTGACGTGCGTGCGGCCGGCCGGCAGGCTGTCGGAGGAGTACGAACAGATCACGGACAAGTCACTGACGGTGCCGCCCAACACGGCCGACATGATGGAGCTGAAGGCCTACGTGGAGCAGACGGAGGCGGAGCGGGTACCGCAGATGGAGGAGCAGCTGCGCACGGTGCGTGCTGCTGCTACTGGGCCGGGAACGCTGGCCGGGCCGCTGACGGCGCTTCCATAGCGTTCTCACATCGGAGATCGTCGGAGATGGTGTGGTGGATCAGGCTGGTGTTGGGACCTGTTCTGGTGAGGTCTGTGTTTGCTGGATGCGTCCTCAGCTGCTGACTGCGGGTCTGTGCCGCAGATATTCTCTCACCTGCTGTTCCTGTCCGACTACACCGAGTTCTCCTCGGCCGACCTCCGCCACAACACTGAGACCTTCCTCTGGCACCAGCGCATCTCCTCTGTCTTCGAGGAGAACCGCTCCATCTACAAGGAGAAGCGGCACGAGTTCGAAGAGGCGCTCAAGGTCAGTAACAACATCTAAGGCTGGCACTCCGATGAAGAATTAATGCACCTGTCTCATATCAAAGACGCTGGAGTAAACGGCGATTACCCCGCAGCGTCCGTGTACACTACAGGGTCTAGACCTGCGCTGACTTGTGTGTACGTGCCTGTAGTCTCCTTTCATTGGCCTGGGTCATAGGCAACATACGATAGTTCGGCGTTTCTTGGTTACGGAATATCTTATGTATAGCATATGTCCACACATGTGGTAAAGCGCAGCTTCTAAACGACACTGCGCTTATTCACAGGGAGAGTTAGACGCGATATAGCCAAGATGTTGAAGCACTCTCAATCTCAAACACACACAAACCAGAGGGAACGGGGATTTAGGGTTTAGCACATTTCCCAGGACCCCACCGGCCCAGCCGGGACACGGAGACGTGTAGCGTATGGTGGGAATCAAACCCGCGACCAGTGCCGTCCCGGCTGTAAGCTTGTGGCACTGACCGCCAGGCTTTTGCCGGGCCCCGAGAGATACGACAGGGCTGCTAATTGTGCTATTTGATGGAATATTTTCCTTAATTAATTATTGTGTACTAGCACCCACTTGCAGCTTAATTCATTCACTAAAATCCATTCAGCATATGAGTTTACCTCGAATTTGGGACGTACATGCTCATTGTTTCGATATTAACGCAGAGAAAGTCATACTATATTCTTCAAATAACTGATATTACATTAAAATATTTATACAACTCCGGTAAACTGCCTTGCAACTCACCTGAAACTGACCGTCGATGACGTGACGACGCCCCGTCAGAATAGTGCTGCCAGGCACGCGTTTCTCCGCCGGCTCTCACCGCCACCGCGTGTGGCCGGCGCAGGTCCGTCGCGAGCGCTTCCAGGAGGAATTGGAGACGTACGGCAAGCAGGTGGACGAGCTGCACGATCTGGGAGACATGGAGGACCTGCCCAAGTACCTGAAGAAGGGACAGAACCTGGACGAAAAGCTCCAGATCGCCATGGACAAGACGGATGCCATTAATGACGAGGAGGCCGCCTTCGAGTGGGAGCTCACCTCCTATCCTAAGAGGCGGGAGGTAGGCGGTGATGCATGTGGTCATGCAAGTTCTTACTCTATTTTTGTGGTGGAGCACTTACGGTACAGTGATGTACTCGATTGTGGTGAAGTACTTGCCCTATTCTTAAATAAAACATTTTGTGGTGAAGTACTTACGGTACGGTGATATACTCGCTTGTGGTGAAGTAATTGTTCTCTTCTTAAATAAGAATTAATATTGTTTTAATGCGTGATTTTAGTTAAGATGCAGCTTTGGGGCTTTACGACACAACTGCTGAGCTCATATGGTGTCGCCAACTCTCACCCTGTTGGGAGTGTATTACAGGGATCGGATAGACTTATGGGGAATGCCCGCCAGACATTTGAACCCGGGTCAACGGCGTGAAAGTCGAATGTTGTTCCCCCGCACCACTGCATCCCTTAAACTCAGCTGCTGAGTAAATAACCCGCTGTGAGCCCAGCTCTCTTTCAGAAGCTTGATTAAATTGTGTAGGGCACCCATTAAGATTAATTTTCATCTTGCTGTCAAACCATCTTTCATCAAACTCACTTCCCATTGCGCTCATTTTGCTTCATGTTACCTCATCAAATTGTGCCGTGATCACTGTTAAGGGAAGCAGAAATGGCTTGTGCACAGCTGTAGTTTCGAAAGAACCACTCCTAGCTACCGGTAGAGCGTGTCGGCAGATCCTAAATATCGGGCGTACCCCGTATATCGCAGTGATGGCTCATTGGTCGCGTAGTGTACAGTCTGCCCCATATGTATCGATCCTGTTCTCAGATACTGGGGCGTCCAGTCTAGAAGATTGTGAACCCCAGACCTAATCACAATCATCCTCACTGACGTGCTGTTAAGCCCCACTGCTGTTGGTTCGAGATGAAGCTCTCAAATCTCCAATCCCGACCGGTCAGCACGGTTGTTATGTGGCGACTGTAGCTGTACAGTGAGCAGCCCCGGCGGCGTCTGTCGGCAGGTGTCGGACCATCTGGCGCCCTACCTGAGGCTCTACGAGACGGGCGTGGAGTTCACCACCAAGTACGACACCTGGATGAACGCTCCGGTGGGTAGCGCTGCCGCTGATCGGGGTCGCAACGAGAGACGAGGGGAGAGCGGAGTGTAGAAATTCGTGGATTGTAAACTAGGTTTCTGTGAGATTGAGGTTGGGTGGGGGGGGGATTTCCTTACTCTGTTCCAAGTATGAGGTCGTTGAATGAAAATATATCGATTTTAGTAAGAACTGAAGCACTTGTATTCCTGCTGTTTACCGTACACATCTCAACATTGTGATGGTCTAGTTCAGGACGTGATGTTTGATTCCTTCGTCAACGACGTCTCAACATTGTAATGATCTAGTTCAGGACGTGATATTTGATTCCTTCGTCAACGACGTGACCCCTTGTTGGGTGTTTCTCTTGTGCATGTGCATACGTCACCATTGGCTGGCGTTACCTCTGTGAATGCTCTTTGACTAAATCGCGTTTTATGGGCCATTCCGGTCATTTCCGTCAAGTGGAGCCTAGCATAGGTACGCTTGTGACGGGGAGAGCTGAGTTTGCTCTCGCTATCGCGGACGTTAGCTGGGGCGTCGTGATAACCAGCCTGGTGTGGACAGCTGGGCACCTGCGACCCGGAGGACATCGAGACCGACACAGACACCTACTTCCGCAATATATACAAGCTGGAGAAGTCCTTCAGCCACGAAGGGCCAGCGAAGGATCTTTTGCTGAAGGTGAGGAGCGGACCTGGTGCCAAATGGAAGTGCAACTCGCGCTACTTAGCCTGTATATCCGAGAATAAATTACTTAACAGATTAAACCCTTTTGGCACATTTTTATCGGCACATCAATTATTGTGTCGTAGGTGTTGTACGAGTAGCCACCGATTAAAGACATGCATGTATTTTAATTAAATACTTAAACTGCAAGTGTTTGCTGAAACGAGCCGACATAACCTCCCAGAAGACTCGGCATTTTCGGCTGATGTGGTGCTGCTCCATTCGTTCAGGTGAAATCCAGTATCGACGAGTTCCGAGAGCACATTCCAGAGGTGCAGACGCTGGGCAACCCGGGCCTGCGCGAGCGCCACTGGGAGAAGATCTCCGAGATCGTCGGCTTCCCCGTCAAGAGCGACCCGGACACCACGCTGGCCAAGATCATCGAGATGAACCTGGTGGATTACATCAGGTGAAGCGCGGGCGTCGTGACTTTTTGCAAGCTGAGACTGGTAGTGGAGGTTGTCGGCGTCCTGATGTTCGTGGTTTTACGCGTGTCGTGACATTCCGAATGGAAGCTAATCAAATAGCAAATGCCCGAACTTATTCGGCTTTAAGGGATCACTATTTGTTCAGATTTTAGATTCTATCCTTCCTTATGCGACTAAACGCTGTTCTTGCACGTCTGTTGCTGAAGTATAATCTGCTCAAAATATTTTCAGCAGAACTTTTTTATCCACTATACTATTACATTCCTTTTGGCAGCGATGAATGTGTAGGGCTTGGCAATATTGTATTGCTTCATTGGAAAAGCGAATTATGTGTGGAATTATTCGAGAGAATATCGCATCAAGGGTTTTTCATTCTTTCACGTCAATGAATAAGAGACAAGGTGGTAGATGAAATAAATGAAACATTAAGATAAGGTCACACAACACGCTACTGTAGAGCTTGCATTTTTCTTATGCGTTGTGATACTTCGTATCGTTGTGAAGTACAAGTAGCGGGAAGATACCTGTTTAAAAGGGCTTCGACTTGAAAATTAGGAAATGCAATCATGTTCCCGCAAATTTCCATTGTCGAGAAATCAGGAGGAAAACAGAAAAGAACCCACCGCTCTGACTTTCAGCAAGTTTGAGAGCATCAGTGAATCTGCTACCAAAGAATACAACCTGGAGAAGGCCATGAACAAGATGGAGGAAGAGTGGAAGGACATGGAGTTCAGCATCGTGCCATACAAGTAAGCCTGATCGGGACTCGCCCCGAGGTGCGCATATATTCTGATACGCTCTGAAGTACGTACATGAATTTCCGTGCTCATTTGCGGTGTCCGCCTGCGGCAGGGTTATGGTTGCATGGTCACAGAATGGTTCGGTCGAGCGTGATCACTGGATGGTTTGATGGAAATGTCTAAGAAGCAAATGTTTTGATACTCTCTTTCTGCCCCTCTTTCTATCTCCAATTCTCTCTCTCTCTCTCTCTCTCGCTCTCGCTCTCTCGCTCTCTCTCTCTCTCGCTCTCTCTCTCTCTCGCTCTCTCTCTCTCTCTCTCTCTCTCTCTCTCTCCTCTCTCTCTCTCTCTCTCTCTCTCTCTCTCTCTCTCTCTCTCTCTCTCTCTCTCTCTCTCTCTCTCTCTCTCTCTCTCTCTCTCTCTCTCTCTCTCTCTCTCTCTCTCTCTCTCTCTCTCTCTCTCTCTCTCTCTCTCTCTCTCTCTCTCTCTCTCTCTCTCTCTCTCTCTCTCTCTCTCTCTCTCTCTCTCTCTCTCTCTCTCTCTCTCTCTCTCTCTCTCTCTCTCTCTCTCTCTCTCTCTCTCTCTCTCTCTCTCTCTCTCTCTCTCTCTCTCTCTCTCTCTCTCTCTCTCTCTCTCTCTCTCTCTCTCTCTCTCTCTCTCTCTCTCTCTCTCTCTCTCTCTCTCTCTCTCTCTCTCTCTCCTGCAGGGACTCCGGTACCTCTATCTTGTCCTCTCTAGACGACATACAGCAGATGCTGGACGATCATCTCGTGAAGACGCAAACTATGCGTGGCTCGCCCTTCATCAAGCCTTTCGAGGAGCGAATCGTTGCATGGGAGAAAACGCTCCTGAACCTGCAGGTACGTCAGTTGGTTTTGAAGTTCTAACATGATAACTTAGCAAAGTCGTGAAAGTGTGTATGTTACGGCTCAGCCAGAAAATCCTGGCCGAGCATTCTTCGTCCCGACCAGCTCCTGGTGACCTCTTAACATCATTCAGGATGTCTCCGGCCTAGTCGCACTAAATCTCCAATCGTTACCGTTCCATTGATACAGCGGTCGGGACCAATTGCGCGTACTCGCGTTAACCCAAATCGTTCTGAGGCTGGATTAATTATATATGCTTGGATGACCGACGTGTAAGCGACTGTAAGCGACTGGCGACTGTACTGCTGCCCAGGTAAGCGCTGTTATTATATTGCCTGTGTTCTGGTCTGCCATCTGGTCTACCCCACTCCACATCGCCCCGTGCATCGCGTCCGATAGTCGTAGCGTCCCTCCCAGCACCTCAGCGGTAGGCGGGGGACCGTTCCCGGCCACTGTCCCGACTGACGGACCGTGGCGGGCGGCGTGGCAGGACATTCTGGACGAGTGGCTGAAGGTGCAGGTGACGTGGCTGTACCTGGAGCCCATCTTCTCCAGTCCGGACATCATGTCGCAGATGCCAGAGGAGGGTCGCCGCTTCACCACCGTCGACAAGGTGACGCCGCACCGCCGCTGCTGCTGTCTGTGCCAGGCGCTGATATAGTGAATATTTCAAACACGTATTTCTAACTCAGCTTGCAGTAACCTGTGACTGCAAGCTCGTGTGGCACAAGTTGTAGTGGCCAGGACTATATTTACTGCGGTGTAAATAGGCCGAATCAACGTTAAAATCGGATGGAAAAGCGTCGAAAGTGCTGAATTCGCTGGAATGTCGAAACTCGCTCGGGTCGTCTCCGCCTCCAGCGCAAAGTTAAAGTCTCTGCCAGAGACTGTACTAGATTGACGAAGTTTCACTGTTTGACATGTTGGAGCGCATGTGGGGAGCCGGAGAGCCACGAGTGTTTCCGCCAAAGGTTGAAACAAGTCGGCTGGACAGCCAACTGATTTTGTCCAGCCACCTTAAATCGAGTAAAAGCAATGCCGAATTGGGAGCAAGATACCGAGAAGTACAGGAAAGCCTGTGAAACTGATGCGAAGTTAACGTCATTTATGAACGCTTTATGGACGATCGTATGAATGTGTATATGAAAGTATGAATGTAATCGCATAAACATGAAATCTCAAAGATTGGCAACAAAATGAGCAATGGTTTTTTACCCTTCCACGATCGCTCTTTTCTCTTGTCTGCAGAAATTATTACGTAAAATCGTGTTAAGCCAGACAGCATTTGTGTGTTTGCTGTTGTTGACGACGTACCGTACGATTGTTTTCGAGATCACGTTTTTGTCGGGATGATTATACCAGAGGATAACTTGTGATAACTATATTGGACTTACACGAATCGTTCCTAGACCATTGTCGCAGCTCCAAGATGTATTAATTCAAAGCTAAAGAAAATTAATCAATGTATTTTTCGGCAGAGTAAATGACGCTGACTTTTTGCCGCTCCTAGAAGTAAATATAGTCCAGCTGTGGTTTTCTGGGCCATCAGTGGGGTGACTCAGGACGGGAGCCTGGCTGTGGCGGGGTTAGTGAGCAGAGTTGGGCACAGCCCGGTTGTTCGTCGAATGCCGGACCAGAACTGAACACCAACAATGTGTAACGGCGGCGGCTGCAGAACTGGAAGGACATCATGAAGGCAGCCCTGGTGGACACACACGTGCTGGCCGTCGTCAACGTGGAGAAGATGCTGGAGCGACTGAAGAAGTCCAACGAGCTGCTGGAGCTGATCCTGAAGGGGCTGAACGACTACCTGGAGAAGAAGCGGCTCTTCTTCCCCCGCTTCTTCTTCCTCAGCAACGACGAGCTGCTGGAGATCCTCTCCGAGACCAAGGACCCCACTCGGTGAGCCGTGCGAACTGAATAGGTCGTGGTGATAATCAATCTGCACCGGTCCCTCTATGTGGCAGGGAGCTTAACCACGGGAAGTTTATAAGCTTACTTTATTTGGCCATTTTAACCCTGTTGGCATGCAAGCTATCTAGAAAATGTCAATATCAGCAGTCGAACGCTGTCACCCCCCTTCCCCGCGCGCAGCGTGCAGCCCCACTTGAAGAAGTGTTTCGAGGGTATCGCCTCGCTGGAGTTCACCGAGACCATGGACGTGACGGACATGAAGTCGAGCGAGAACGAGACCATCCCGCTGCTGGAGGAGATCAACACGGCGGCGGCGCGGCCAGGTGGAGAAGTGGCTGCTGCAGCTGGAGGCGCTGATGAAGACGAGCCTCATGGACGTGAGTTGCGCCGGCCCGGGGGCTGACGGCGGGCGCTCGTTAAAGGCTTTGAAAAATAGCTGCTGTCGGGGCTTTGGTATCGGGGTGGTGTGCAGGTAAAACGTGTTGGATTTTACTCTGTAAATAACCTTTTAGGTGATTAGTGTTCCGACACAGCTTTGTGTGGATTTACATATGACCCCCGTTGGCCGCAGAGGCAGCCGGGTCGGTCGTGGTCAGGCACGTGTGTATAGGGACGTCTTGGCCTGTCCAGTGTATCAGCCACGGCGTTATAAAAAAATAGGATCTTCTGGATGACGTGGTTCAATTTTGGGCCTGCCGCCTGCTTACAAGTTGCTTGTATGTGCTCGGGCGAAGTATTTTCTGCAGATAATCATTTCCCCTTACAAAAGACAATTCGCTGGAGATCTGAACTTTTGATGGAAAGATGGTGGTGGGCTCGAATCCCACGTGGCCCATGAATTTTTCGTGGGGTGCCATTCGACCCCAGCAGTCGCGTCGTGAAACCCCGTATCTTATCATATTTCATGGAAAATTGTATCACGCCGTAAAAAAGCACTACTCTACCGATAGCATGTTTTGTTTTAACAAAGATGACCTCGTCAGTTGACCTCGACAGTGTGTGCTCTGACTGTGAGCGGCGGCGGCAGATCGCTGCCAAGGCGCTGGACGCCTACGCGCAGACGCCACGGGAGCAGTGGGTGCTGCAGTGGCCGGGTCAGATCGTCATCTGTGTGTCGCAGACCTACTGGACCTCCGACATCCACAAGGCCATCAGGTCAGAGCAGGGGGATGTCCTAAGAGTGGAACTAGAGGGACAATGGACAGTTTGTCGGGTGTTTTAGCCCAGAGCCGTCATCTTTTTAGATTAAGAACAAAACTTCTTTCAATGGTGACAAGTGTAATTTTTGACTTGAAAAGTATGCACCTCCTGCAAAGGTTTTGATGTAAGAACTCTGAATATACATTATCTGAAGCAAAAGCTTATGTATAATATTCGCTAGAGCACAGGCGCATATCCGCGTCCATCCATCTCCGTTCGCGTTTTTCATTTAGCTATTATAGATGCTGTGGGCGTGGCAGCCAGTCTCGCGGTGGCCCGAGCGGTCTGGGGCAGATGTGGTAGCCTTTATTTCTAGTGGCGGACACTAGGGAGCTTAATCCCCGTCCGAAATTTCTGCGCGCCCATGGTTAGCATAGTAGGAGTGATTCGAGGTCAAGGTGGGCTAGGGCTGCATCCCCTAGCTCACCCCTGAAATGGAAGTCCTGGACCCGCCGCTGATTGTCTCTCTCGCCCCTGCGACCCCCAGGGCGGGCGGCACGGCCATGCAGGACTACCTGGACCAGAACGTGGCGCAGATAGCGGAGATTGTGAAGCTGGTGCGGGGCGAGCTGACCCGCGGCAACCGCACCACACTCGGTCGGTGCTGCACGGGACACGAGGGACGGGACGGGACAGGACGGGATTGGACGGGATAGGAGCGGGACAGGCACGAAATGGGACGGGGCATGGGATGGGACGAGACACAGGGATGAGACGGGGCATGGGATGGGACGAGACACATGGATGAGACGGGGCATGGGATGGGACGAGACAAGAGATGGACGAGACACAGGGATGAGACGGGCATGGGATGGGACGAGACACGGGATGGGATGAGACACGGATGGGACGAGACACGGATGGACGGGGCATGGGGTGGACAGACACATTGATGATACGGGGCATGGATGGAGAGACACGGATGGGAAGGAATGAGATGGACGAGACACGGGGATGAGACGGGGCATGGGATGGGACGAGACACGGCATGGGATGGGACGAGACACGGGGATGAGACGGGCAGTAATGGACGAGACACGGGGATGAGACGGGGCATGTGATGGGACGAGACACGGGGATGAGACGGGCATGTAATGGGACGAGACACGGGGATAAGACGGGGCATGGGATGGACAGACACGGGGATGAGACGGGCAGAGATGGGACAAGACACGGGGATGAGACGGGGCATGGATGGGACGAGACACGGGATGGGACGAGACAAGGGATGGGACGAGACACAGGGATGATACGGGGCATGGGATGGGACAGACAAGGGATGGACAGACACGGATGAGACGAGACACAGGGATGAGACGGGGCATGGGATGGGACGAGACATGGATGGGACGGACACGGATGGGACAGACATGGATGGGACGGGACACGGGATGGGACGGGGTACGGGATGGGACGGGGTACGGGATGGGACGAGACACGGGGATGAGACGGGCATGATGGGACGAGACACGGGGATGAGACGGGCATGTAATGGGACGAGACACGGGGATAAGACGGGGCATGGATGGGACGAGACACGGGGATGAGACGGGCATGAGATGGGACAAGACACGGGGATGAGACGGGGCATGGATGGGACGAGACACGGATGGGACAGACAAGGATGGACGAGACACAGGGATGATACGGGGCATGGGATGGGACGAGACAAGGGATGGACGAGACACGGGATGAGACGAGACACGGATGGGACGAGGCATGGGATGGGATGAGACACGGGATGAGACGAGACATGGGATGGGACGGGACACGGGATGGGACGAGACATGGGATGGGACGGGACACGGATGGGACGGGGTACGGGATGGGACGGGGTACGGGATGGGACGGGGTACGGGATGAGACGAGGCATGGGATGGGATGAGACACGGATGAGACGAGACATGGGATGGGACGAGACACGGGATGAGACGAGACACGGGATGGGACGAGACACGGATGGGACGAGACATGGATGGGACGAGACACGGGATGGGACGAGACATGGGATGGGACGGGGTACGGGATGGGACGGGGTACAGGATGAGACGAGGCATGGGATGGGATGAGACACGGGATGAGACGAGACATGGATGGGACGGGACACGGGATGGGACAGACATGGGATGGGACGGGACACGGATGGGACGGGGTACGGGATGGGACGGGGTACGGGATGGGACGGGGTACGGGATGAGACGAGGCATGGGATGGGATGAGACACGGGATGAGACGAGACATGGATGGGACGGGACACGGGATGGGACGAGACATGGGATGGGACGGGACACGGATGGGACGGGGTACGGGATGGGACGGGGTACGGATGAGACGAGACATGGGATGGGACGAGACACGGATGGGACGAGACACGGGATGGGACGAGACATGGGATGGGACGGGACACGGGATGGGACGGGGTACGGGATGGGACGAGGCTGGCCCGGCTGCAGTGGGGAAATTATGAAACAGAACAACTTGGCTTTTTGAAGAACTCACAGGGAAGCGGAATGATACTGGACAGATGCACGTAACCGTTAATACTCTGGAGGGGACTGGGACAGGAGAGCCTTGGATTAGATGCCGTGGGTCGGATGCTAACACGTTGTGCTGTGCTGGCTGGTGTTGATGTACTGGGTGGTCTCAGACAACACCCGGCCCGCATCGCTCAAAGCGGCTGCGAATGCGTGATTCTGGCCACCAGGCGTAAGTGAAGCATCGTATTTAGCATGTGTGTTAGCGTCCGTGTGCATACGTGACTGAAGAAAAGCGGGCTTCCCGCGACTTGCGTCATGTATATTTCGGGAGCGTTATTGATTGCGAGGCGGATGCCCGAATTAGGAGCGTTGGCGGTGTGGTATTTTGAGGCGGTGACGCTCACCTTGCAGGCGCTCTGGTGACCATTGACGTCCACGCCAAGGACGTGCTGGCCTCCCTGGTGCAGGATAACATCACTTCGGAGAACGACTTCAGCTGGCTGGCCCAGACCCGCTACTACTGGGAAGTGGGTGTCGATGGGTTGAAGCAGAAGGAAACCGGGCATTTGGAGACGGCTTCTTGCTGCCCCCCTATTTTTGGACGATTTCTAACACCCCCTATGCATCCAGATTAATTCACTTCTTATATTTATTACTTGTTCGACTCGGAATTAACATGGCTTAGAAAATTATGTTGTGCAATTAAGAAAGTCACGGTCTTCCCAGTTTGGTTTCAAGCATGGGCTTCCTATATATTTAGCCGCAGTTTGTTTTACCTGAACGTGTCATTCATGTCAGTGGCTGAGCCGGGGTCGTAACTCGCTTTTCGAGCGCTCCGAGCTCTGACGGCGGCTTCTCCAACCAGGAGAAGGTGCTGGCGACGCGGATGATAAACTCCACGCTGATGTACGGGTACGAGTACCTGGGCAACACACCGCGTCTGGTCATCACCCCGCTGACGGACCGCTGCTACCGCACACTGTTCGGCGCCCTCCACCTGCACCTGGGTAGGCTGCCGGGCGCGGCGGGCCCGGCCCACCTCCACCTGGGTAGGCTGACGGGCGCGGCGGGCCCGGCCCACCTCCACCTGGCTAGGCTGACGGGCGCGGCGGGCCCGGCCCACCTCCACCTGGGTAGGCTGACGTGCGCGGCGGGCCCGGCCCACCTCCACCTGGGTAGGCTGCTGGGGGCGGTGCACCCTGCCCAGGCGACTGAAGAGTGGCTGGGGAGCAAGAAGAATGGTTGGGAATTTTGCTCAGTTATGTTGACCGTAAAAATGTCCTTGTTTATCGTTCTGTTTTTTGTTTTGCCATATCATTAACGCGTCATGGCCATTACGTGACAAGCGTAGTGGGTGGCGCACTGCTGCTGGTCACTCATTCAGCCCATAGCTCGAAAGATATCGAAGCATTTCTGTTGTTTTATAGACATGGAGAAGTTGGCACTGCTCTAAGATCATGTGATTTTTTGATCAGGCACGTCATTTGTTTTTAGGTGTGCTCTTTAAATCCATGGATACATTTTTCGAAGCGGGGTTATCTGTTTTTACCATGAAAGAACTAATCTCTGGACGTAATATGCATGGAAGTGATGTAAACTCTCGAGTGAAGCGAGAGAAGCTCAGCCGCTGCGTGTGTGGGGCAGGCGGAGCTCCAGAGGGACCGGCCGGTACCGGCAAAAACAGAGACCACCAAGGACCTGGCCAAGGCCGTGGCCAAACAGTGCGTCGTGTTCAACTGCTCGGACGGACTCGACTACATCGCGCTGGGCAAGTTCTTCAAGGTAAGGCCTTTGGTCCGGAGATCGGCAGGTACGGGCACTAGACCACAAAGTCAGCCCGAGGCTGACTAGCCGTGTACCTGTCTTGCAGAAGCCAAAGAACGTCCGCTGTTGGTTCGGTTATTTGTTGGCTGAAGCCAAACAGAGCTTACACTGTCAGAAAGAGATGTTTCTGCAGCTTCTTTCAGGTGATACATTGTCATTCTGTTTTCGGATGTCGATATAATCCGTGTGTAATTACGTGGCAGACCACTCTTTTTTGTCCTCCTGTCTGAGGTTTCCCGGCGGACCGGTCAGTCAGCCAGCGTGTGTGGTCGTCTCAGGGTCTCGCGTCATGCGGCGCCTGGTCCTGCTTCGACGAGTTCAACCGGATCGACCTGGAGGTGCTGTCGGTGGTGGCGCAGCAGATCCTCACCATCACGCGCGCCATCTCGGCCGGCGCCGACATGCTGCTGTTCGAGGGCACGGAGCTGCACCTGGACCCCACCTGCGCCGTCTTCATCACCATGAACCCGGGATACGCCGGGCGCTCCGAGCTGCCCGACAACCTGAAGGTCAGGAGAGAGAGAGAGAGAGAGAGAGAGAGAGAGAGAGAGAGAGAGAGAGAGAGAGAGAGAGAGAGAGAGAAAGGGGGAGAGTTGGTAGCGGTAAAATGTATGTGATTGTAATACCTAAGCACTGCTTGCCAACAAGTGTCCAGGGTGTGTCCTACATCACTGAGTGATGCATGCCGTGTAGTTTTTACTCTCTATTCCAGTGTGTTGAGTCCCTGCCAGGCTGTGACCCCCACTGTGGTGGCCGGCTGCTGCAGGCGCTGTTCCGCTCAGTCGCCATGATGGTGCCCGACTACGCGATGATCGCCGAGATCGTGCTCTACTCCTTCGGCTTCGTCGACGCCAGGCCGCTCGCCACCAAAATCGTGGCCACCTACCGGCTGTGCTCTGAACAGCTCAGCTCCCAGCCCCACTACGACTACGGTACGGTGTGAATGCATCGGCTAGCTGCTCCTGCAGCGAAACTAGCACTCGTAGTTAAAGTGCTGCCCGTGGTCCTTAGCTGTGCGTGTGTTGCGAGGAGTGTTTTGAAGTATCTAGTAAAATGTAGCAGTTCGTTCTATTTCCTAGCTTAATGGTTTGAGTTGATTTGTTTATGCTTTTTTCGAAAGTGGTGCGTCGAATGTGTGTCTGAAATGGAGTCGAATAGTTGGTTTGAAAATTATAACGATAATGAGAAGACGTGTGGTTTTGTGGTTCTTCTCGTCAGGTTGGATCCTTCTTTACACCGACTTATTACCATGAAACAGAATTTGTGATGCTTCAGTGTTGGGATTCAGTGCTGTGCATGAGTGAGACATCCCGGACAAGATCAGTGTGCTGGTGGGACCTCTGTAGCGCAGTCGGCTAGTGCACACGTCCGACCGGGTCCGTGGCACTCTATCTTCTCGAGAAGGTCCTCTCAGCCCACTTAAAGGCAGCATTTGGCGCCCTGCTCCACTTAGCATTTGCCACCAGGTACAACTTCCTCTCCACTCCCTTCCGATCATATGTGACCTCTCAATTGACCTCATAAGACCCGAGTGAGGGTGTGTTTGTACTGCGGTGAAGTCGCCGTGCGAGGGGTGCAGTCCTGAGAGCGGCGCCGCCCGGCAGGCATGCGCGCCGTGAAGTCAGTGCTGACCGCCGCCGGCAACCTGAAGCTCAAGTACCCCGACCAGTCGGAGGACATCCTCATCCTGCGCTCCATCACCGACGTCAACCTGCCCAAGTTCCTGATGCAGGACCTGGGCCTGTTCGCGGTCAGTGCCGGTGCGGGGTGGCCGTCCCACCTGGCGGGACTGGTGGCGAGCTGTCAGTAGCTGACGGTCAGGGTGCTGTGCAGGGAGGGTCTGTGGAGCGGTCAAACCAAAGGAAAGCCACTGGGTGTCGGTGGGTCCCGGAAGTGTGCGCTGTTGGTACTTCATTTGCTTATTTGGGATTGGGGGGACGTAACCGCTTTTCATTACCTCACATTATCGTAGTGCGCCGTTGACGTATTTCCAGTTTATAAATACGATGTGTCGTCCTGTTAATGCTCGTGAACAGTCTTGGGTGCAGACTTAACTGGGTGTATTAGTCTAAACACTTATCTTGTACCCAATAGACGGCTTTACATAATTCTGGTTCATACTGGTTCAACTTGAACCTGTAACCATGAATGGTTCATGTTGAACCAGTTTTGTCTAAGTGATTGCCATCGGAATTTCGTCTTACAATTAGTTCCCGCATGTTACAATAATCTTGTAACAATGTTTGTACTTTGGCGTGGCTGTAGGGAATCACGTCTGACCTGTTTCCTGGTATCCAACTACCTGAGACGGACTACACCGTCTTCAACAACGCCGTCTCATCCAGCTGCCTTGAAAACAACCTGCAGTGCACCGACTACTTCCTTCAGAAGATTCAACAGGTGCGCGCGTGTCGATTTTATAGCTGCTCTGGTAGTATTGAAGCCAATAATGCAATCTCGAACGAAGCCAGCATTTATTTCGTGCGGCAACAGCGATGTGTGTCGGACAGTTTCTAGGTGTGTTTGCTCAGGCTCTTAAATGAAGCCTTGTTCTGTTACGCTGATTTGTAACACACTTCGTTCAGTTCTCTGCAGTTGAATCTGTACACACTGGGCTCGACAGTTTTCAACTCATTGCTTGCTAACTTTTGCTCAGTGGGTGGGATTCAGCAAAAACTAAGCGAGTTTTGCGACTAGATTTTGATTGCGTGCCCAAGAATAATCGGAAACACCTTGTTTTGAAAATCGTGAGAAAAAAGCAAATGTGCTACTCTCCCGTGGCATTGTTTTTTTTGCAAATGAATAAAAAGACAGACTTTCAAGTACGCTACGCAACGTTTGTCGGTACGCTATCGGTAGATACGGGCAGGGTACACACGATTTGGGGTGGATCCTGACCATGTGAGCGGTACTCCGCTGGCGATGGGCCGAAACTGCCGACCCCAGTAGCCACAGATTCAGTTGCATAGAGCTGAACGTGCGATTTCTGAGCTGGTACTTTACAATCCTACTTCACAACGTACTCTCTGCAGCCGCCTGTTCGGCCGAGACCTGTTGTCCTGCCCTGACCTGAGTGAGAGTGAACAGAGTGTCGCCGCTGCAGATTTACGAGATGATGATCGTGCGGCACGGCTTCATGATTACTGGCTATCCGTTCGGCGGCAAGACCTGCGCTTACCGCATGCTGGCGGAGGCGCTGGGCAGACTGAACGAGCACGTGAGTGGCAGCGGCTGGAGGTCGCACCAGAGGTACACCCCTCGCACGGATCCGTGCTGGTGACCACTTGCTGAGCGCCGGCCCGGCCTGCCGTGTGGTTGTTACTTGTGGTCTTCGTCGCAGCGCGGTTGGATGTGCGGTGCTGGTCTTTTTGCCGAACGCAGTTGTTACGGGTGCTTAAAGTTTGGTGCAGTACTTTGATCCGCGTTTGAGACGCTTTTTCCACTGTAGTCAGTTGACCCGCTTGGATCGCGTAGCTTTCAGACCGCGATATGCCGCTGAATTATCATGGCCTCAATCTGCCGCGGCGACATTTCCACCGTGTTTCGTCAGGGGGACATGGACGAGAACTCAGTGCAGATCACCGTCATCAACCCCAAGTCGATCACCATGGGCCAGCTGTACGGCCAGTTCGACCCGGCCTCCCACGAGTGGACGGACGGCATCCTGGCCGTCAGCTACAGGCAGTTCGCCGTCGACACCAGTCCAGACAGGTGGGCTGGTCTGCCTCCGCTTCTACCACTGATTGGCCGCGGCCGTTATCATACTACGCAGAGCTGTAGATAGCTCCGGTGGACGCACTTTTGATGGGAGTTATCGCTGGCTCCCCGAGCCAATGGATTGAGTCAATGCCGTAGTTTATAGTTAAACGTGAGAGCGGGGCGGAGTGGTTGCCACCTGCGCTTTCCACGCGGCTGACCCGGGTTCGAGGCTCGGCGGATTCCCTGAACAAGGAGCAGATCAAAACCCATCCAACAGGGAAAGAGTTGGCGACGTCGTAATGTTGTAACTCTGGCAGTTGCTGCGTCGATAAACTCCAATATTATTAGTATATATTGTTATGATATATTCAGCACAGTGACAGGAATTCTGTCGATAAGAATAGCGGACCCTTCATTTCCTAAGGCTTAGCCCTGAGGCAGAGGCGGATCCAGTCGAAGCGTTTGGGGGCAGTTGAGTCGGGCAAGATGGTGAAAAACATAGTGTTCTAAGAACACCGCCTTAAACTGGTTAGAAGTGTGTAAAATCGTTTGGTTTTGGTGGGAGCAGGGCCGGATCCCCTGGCTCCGCCCCTGCTGTGAGGAGATGGTACATGTCCATGGTTGGCGGCCAGCTGTCGGTCCCCAGACGGAGCTGCCCCGAGCGTCCGGACGTTCAGCCTGGTCCGACCCCCGCAGGAAGTGGCTCATGTTCGACGGCCCGGTGGACGCTATCTGGATCGAGAACATGAACACCGTGCTGGACGACAACAAGAAGCTGTGTCTGATGTCGGGCGAGATCATCCAGCTGTCGCCCACCACCAACCTCATCTTCGAGCCCATGGACCTGGAGGCAGCCTCGCCGGCAACGGCAAGTCGATCCCTGCCTCCGTGCCGCAGTGGCTTAGTTTCCATGGTGAAGGTGCGATCGGGATCACACCATCCATCGAGACCATCGGGTATCATTTACCCAGCACTATAGGCTGATCCGTATTACACCGTGGCATCATAGATGCAATCGGTGATTCCACCGTGTATCCTGATCCGCGTCCGATCCTGATCGATTTTTGCCATGCAAACCAAACCAGTGTGTGGAACGCGACCTTGCGTGAGAGGCCGAGGCTCGGAATCGTATTGTTGTTTTCCTTTCGTCTGTTTTGCGTGATGTGGCCAGACTTGGTGTATGCCCTTCGGCGATAAAACAGAGTATTTAACGCAATATGCCGCCTTCATCGGATTTGAACTGAGCCGCGAGTCGCGTAGAGTCTACCGCGAAACCACTGGTTTATAGTGGCGGCGCTGCCGTAGAGGCACATTAGGGATTGTCTAGCCACTTTTAAATGTCGAAGTAGGTATGTATTTTATGTGGAATAAATCTAATTTGACTCGATGTTAAAGTTACAGAGAAAATATTCCTTTTTCGGATCACTGGGTCAAAGAGCCGATAATTTGCATCTCTGATAATCCACGTTCGCAGCTCTTACCGTCAACAAATGTGACATTAGGCACTTCGCGATTTCGCTGAGTCTGGCTAACACCGTGGCAAACCTAACGTGTGCTTTTTGATTGACATCTCTAATACCTCATTCATTCGAACGCGAGTACTGGCTCGTGAAATGAGCCAACTAGGCTTACCTTAGAAGCTAGCACGTGCGATGCCGCGTCTTAGGACCTTGATTACAGCGAATTTGTTTATTGACATTCTTGTATTCACGGATGTCTAGCCTTCTCTAAGTGCGGGCAGTTGTTTGGCAATTATAAGCGAGATATTTAATTTGTGAAACCCTTATGAAGAACGTGAGTCATGGCACCAAATCTTGCGGATAAAATTTAAAAAATATGTTCACAAATCGATCGTACAGCGAGAAATTGAACGTCATAAACAATGAAGTGCCGAAGCTGTCCTTGAAATGAGAAGCTCTCGTGAGTACCTTGTCCTTCCCGGCTTACTTACCTACCTACCTATCCTTCTTGAATTTTGCCATGTATGTACCCTCATATACTGCCGCATAACTGTTTCCACAATCCACCGACATATGCTTTTATACCTTACCTCTAAGCCAATCTTGCCTAGGCTGTCCCAATGTTCAAGCGCCACCACTGCTGGTTTCAACTGTTTGTTTCTCTCAGAGTTCGCCTTTTTACGTAGCGACGGCGCTCCATGAGCGTACTACTTTATAGCGCATAGATACTCCCTATGGGCATAATTGCTGGCGGCAGCGGTTCGGCGATGGCGGGCTCCGCAGAGGGCCGGTGTATGACCTTGGTCCGCTCCGAATGGATGATATTTAACTGCGAACGGTGAGTTCTGGGACCAGTGAAACATCAACCCGGAAGTCTCGGCATGCTCTTTCACATAGCTATCTCAGTTCGAACCCAATCTTTGAGGTGCCACATTCCCTTCGACTGCCATGGCACGGGTAGCGTGCGTCTGAAAGGGCCGACTGGGCCTCACTGCCCCGGTGCCGCGCTGCGGAATGGCGTTCGGCATTGTTTGGTTGTGTCAGTGTCAGTTGTGTCATCTGACACTGTCAATGATGTCAGATGTAGGACCTATTGTGTGACAGGGTGGATGGTGTGAAGCATTTTGTCCTGTACTTTGAAGAAAGTGCGTGTCAGATGCACTTGTTTGTGTGGGTGGGGCTGCTGTCAGGTGTGTTCTCTGACACTGTGCGGCTACTGTCAGGTGTGTTCTCTTATAATGTGCAACTGCTGTCAGGTGTGTTCTGACACTGTGCGGCTGACTGCGGTCAGGTGTGTTCTCTGACACTGTCAGGTGTGTCTCTGACACTGTGCGGCTGCGGTCAGGTGTGCTCTGACACTGTGCGGCTGCGGTCAGGTGTGTTCTCTGACACTGTGCGGCTGACTGGGTCAGGTGTGTTCTGACACTGTGCGGCCAGGTGTGTTCCCTGACACTGTGCGGCCGACTGCGGTCAGGTGTCGCGCTGCGGAATGGCGTTCGGCATTGTTTGGTTGTGTCAGTGTCAGTTGTGCATCTGACACGTCAAGATGCAGATGTATGGACCTATGTACAGGTGATGCGGAGGCGTCTTGTCCTGTGTTTTGAAAAAAGCGCAGTGTCAGATGCACTTGTTTGTGTGGGTGGGGCTGCGGTCAGGTGTGTTCTGACACTGTGCGGCCGACTGCGGTCAGGTGTGTTCTGACACTGTGCGGCTGACTGCGGTCAGGTGTGTTCTGACACTGTGCGGCTGCGTCAGGTGTGTTCCTGACACTGTGGCTGACTGCGGTCAGGTGTGTTCTGACACTGTGCGGCTGCTGTGAGGTGTGTTCTGACACTGTGCGGCTGACTGCGGTCAGGTGTGTTCTGACACTGTGCGGCTGACTGCGGTTAGGTGTGTTCTGACACTGTGCGGCTGACCGGTCAGGTGTGTGCTCTGACACTGTGCGGCCGGCTGCGGTCAGGTGTGTTCTCTGACACTGTGCGGCCGACTGCGGTCAGGTGTGTTCTGACACTGTGCGGCCACTGCGGTCAGGTGTTCTCTGACACTGTGCGGCCGACTGCGGTCAGGTGTGTTCTGACACTGTGAGGCTGCTGTCAGGTGTGCTCTGACACCGTGCGGCTGACTGCGGTCAGGTGTCGCGCTGCGGAATGGTGTACATGGAGCCGAACACGCTGGGCTGGCGGCCCCACCTGGCCTCCTGGCTGAACACGCTGCCGGGCACCCTGACCGAACAGCACCGCATCATCATCGGCGACATGTTCGAGTACTTCGTGCCTCCGCTGCTCAACTTCATCCGACGCGCCGGCATCAAGGTGGGCTGGTGCTGCCGACTTGTGCAGATGCCATGTTGTCGTATAATTCCCAAGTGTCAGACAAATTTGAGCCCACCTCACCTTACAGTCGTGCCTCACCCAGCGAATAGATCGTATGCAGGGTTTAGCGGGGAAGAAATTATTTGGCCTACCCCTCGAATTCAGGATGGAAGGTTGAGTTAGAGTCTTGTTTAGTATCTTGTAGCATTCTGGAGGCTATATTTGCAGTGACCATGTATGGTTTTTGCCGCTGGACAATTTCCTGCAATTTGTCCAAAAGTCTAGTTAAATGGAGCTGTGTCTTCTTTTTCTGATAAAGGCAACCCTACAGCATTTCTATGGTTTGTCCCGATAATGACCTGTGTTCAGTATTATACCCGTGCTCAATAGTGCTCCCGTGCTCAAAATTACACCCGTGTTCAGTACTACGCCCGTGTTTAGTATTACACCCATGTTCAGTACTACACCCGTGTTTAGTATTACACCCATGGATTCAGTACTACACCCGTGTTTAGTATTACACCCGTGTTCAGTACTACACCCGTGTTTAGTATTACATCAGTATTCAGTACTACACCCGTGTTTAGTATTACATTAGTATTCAGTACTACACCCGTATTTAATATTACATTAGTATTCAGTACTACACCAGTGCTGTAAGCATGTGCCGAATCGTGCTTGTTCTCATAACATCTGTGAATAGCAGGCTAAAAAGGCTCCGTCCTACCGTCCTCACCGGCGACCCACAAAACCTTTTTGTTACTTGTCAGGGCGACCAAATCAAGCTATGCTGGAAGATGAATACTCAGATGGCACCTGTCAGAACGGATTGGTTCAAAAACATTGGCCTTTGCCTTTTGATCTCGTCTGTTGCACCGATCTTTCATTTATTGATTTATTGTACCTCTGTTTTGGGTACCAAAAGCACCATGCTTCAGACCTGGTACATACGTCACCATTCTGCTCTGTCACCTGTGGTACGCTGCCATACCCCGTTTATGGCTACGCTGGTTGTCCGGGAGTCATCGGCGCAGATCTGCAGTCGACAACCAAATCGTACACAAATAACGTAACATTGTTCAACGGAATAAATAGAAAGAGGCTATAATACGATCAGAACTGCTGTTATTGTTGTTATTTTATTCAGAAATATTTATTCTATATCTTCAGGGATGTCAGTCTTACAAAGTGTCATATGTTGAAGAAAAATACCGTTTCGTTATTGTCAAATGCTGCGTTTGAGTAGCTTGGTTGGTTGTCGGGTTGCCGGACGGCGGCGGAGACGGGTGAAGTGCTAACTCCTGCCGCCAGGGCAATTCCTTCAGAATTCAAATGTGAAATATTGACGGCTGGAGACGCTGGACATTTATTGAGGACGGTGCTTTAGATTTAGCGGGTGGGCAATGATGCAGCGCATACCGGAGGTTAATTTTTCCGGCTCGCACCCTTTTAAAGTGGGTAAGAAAATAGTGTCAGTCTGGGCATTGTGGCGAATGAGCACCCATACGCGTCGGAAAGGGGCCAGGGGCCTGGCCCCCACTTTTTGGCCAAAAATTTCCTGATCTCAGTCAAAATGAGAACAACCGGACATTCTTATATCCAGCCGCTGCGGAATGCAGTAGGAGCCCAAATTCGAACAGTTTTGGTCCTGATGTTGAAAGTTTTGTCAGCATCAGGTTGAAATTGCTGGCCCCCACTTTTTGCCGGTGGTGACACTTATGTGAGCACCTACAAACATTCCACGACCAAGCATCCTGGGAAAGCAGTGCTTAAGATCTTCCCAGAGAGCCAGTTTGGAAAAGGACTACGTTTTGTTTGGACAATACGTGATGAGCCAGTGCTTGTCTGCTCCGTATTATTCAAATTTGTCGAACAGATTTGCAGACTTTTAACATGCAAGCTGCATGGTATGTCTGTTGTGTAAGTTTGATGTATGACGTATCATAGGCGGATCCAGGGGGACAAGGGGGCACGTGCCCCCGATCGACCCTCGGCGCCCCTGAAAGGTCGATGGCGCCCCCAAATGTCGCTTCCCACCCCCCAACATACGAAAGTCGGCGCCCACCGATAGGATTTGGCGCCCACCTGATAGGTTTTGCCGGTCACAA